>VDFB02068578.1:0-15580 GCA_007258455.2 Sequoia sempervirens
TGCTATTGCTTATTAGTATGCTTTGATAGATTTTTTCCAAGCATCCATGTAGCTTTTTGGAAGCACCTATTTTAGGCTTTCAACCATAGAAACAAGGAAGTGAACTATTTGATATTCCACCACCATGAGACCACATTTCTTTGACGCATTTTTTTCAAGCAGGTCATTCCCTTATCTATGCTATTGCTTACTATTATGCTTTGATAGATTTTTTCTAAGCATCCATAGCTTGTTCGAAGCCTTGTTTTATGCTTTTAGCCATAGCGGCAAGACAATGAACTATTTGATAAAATGCTTTGATGAACATGTATGAAAAATGTGTTAGCATAGACAAGGCGATGGAGCTCTTTGAAAAAATGCCTCAAAGAAATGAGGTCTCATGGTGATGGAATGCCATGACAATCAAATATTTTTGATTGTGTCATGGCGATATTAGATCATGAGACCTCGATTTCTTTGGTGACCCCTCAAAAAGTTCCTGTAATCTATGATATTATACCTATTATGCTTTTGATAGATTTTTCCAAGCATGCATAGCTTGTTGGAAGCTTTTCTTTGAAACTTCCGACCATAGCAACAAGGCAACACTTGAACTATTTGACAAAGTAAACTTTTGGTAGACATGTATCAAAAATGTGGTAGTATAGACAAGAAGTGGGCTGTTTGAAAAATGCCTCAAAGAAATGTGGTCTCATAGAGATGCCATGACAAGCAAATCTTGATTGGCTGACTACTCCTAGTTATTAGTTATGCAATGGTAATTGCATAGCGCTAGGTAAACTTTGTAAAAACTATATTGTAGTGGAAATTTTGTCATCTATTAGCATCCTAGTTATTAGTTATGCAATGTGAAGCAATGCTTTGAGTTTGAAAAGATGTGCAATGCAATGTAATCAGCGTTATGAATATAAACTACAAAATTATAAAATTAAAGTTCAAAACATAAAAATGTCAAGTGTTTACAATCAGCCATTATTGATCATTGATCAATGTGAAAAGTGTGAACATTTTTCTATGTGGAAGCCAAACAAGAAAACAGTGGTTCAAAAATGAAGAATTTGTCTTCTGCACCAAATGAGAAATATTCACAATATGTGCTAGGAAGGAATAAGTCCATAAGATCGAGTATGCAAGAACCGAGAATTGTAAAATTGGCTTACGTTTGACTTCCAAACACAAATTTTCACACTTTTCGATGTTCCAACATAAGTCAAAAAGTATATGTGCGTAAGTTGTAAAGTATACACTTGAATACATGTAACTCATATCTATTGAACCATTAATTTATAATGCAAATATGGACACCATCGATAAAGGATTTGTATTAATCAAATAGCCATGCATGTACATCGATATATGTCAATATAAGTATAAAATATAGTTACAAAAAAGCCATATAGGCTTACGAGAATGCCATATAGGCATACAATGTCAAATATATCGAATACAAAATATGTACAAAATTGCCATGTAGGCATACAACAAAGGGTTCTACATTCAAAATTCATTTCTCTCCATGCTCTGGTTCAAATACAATTTTCTTTCCCTTTCCTGGGCGACCCGATGGCGATAAATCTATCACCCATTTCTGTTGAGGAGTGCTCCTACTGCTCCTCCTAGGGTTTAGCTCTTGGTCAAGTTTCAACTGTTACAATAAGAAGTAAAGACATTAATATATAGAAATTACATTATAAAAATTAATATATTTAACAAAATTTAATCACTTGCAGCCATCTGACAATCACTCTCCTCAATGGAAATATTTGCACGTCGATGCTCAGGCGTGCTCGAGCCCTGTATAAACCATCCGAATAGGAATTAAACTACAAATCAATAATGGTTTGATTTTTCACTAGAACTAGTTCATCTATAACAACGAATGTAAATTGAAATTTAGTAATTTGCCTCATACCTCCCCTATCAGAGCCATCGAGGATTGTATTGTAGTAGAAACACCGATATCCATTGCCCTTGTTACATTTGGCGGTGTTTCTCTCTCCGACATCTGAAAATAAAACAACAAATTATTCAATCACAAAATAGTTATCGAATTTGAAGTAATGCTTTGAGTTTGAATGATGTGTAATGCAACGTAACCAACAATATGATTATCAATTTTTTAAAAAGCAATAACCTGGGACAATCACATTGAAAAACAAAAGACCCTTTAGGACAAATTTTAAGTGAAAAAGTGTCAAAACACAATGTAAAATATGACAACCAATATGAGAAGAAGAGATGATCTAGTCAAAAGGAGCTTTGATAGTAGCCAACTGAGTTAAGTATGACAAATCCAAGTATCACTGTTGCAAGGAATGGAGTAAGAGCTAAATAAAGATACAATGACAATAAAAAATGATGGAGCTAACTTGTCAAGGGCCTATTCTTCAAAACCCTTATTAAATGCTTGTCATAGTTTAAGATATGCAATAAATGTTTGACAATGGAATTAACCTTTTGAGGATGATAGTGATTAAATTGAGGTCTCCTTTTACCATGAAAAGACTGAATATTCTTTCTTTGGCCTATCATTATGATTTTAAAGTTTCCTCACTTGAGTTAAATATAATAGTCAAGTGTTTATACCAAAGATTATAGAGAAAATAATCATGAAAAGGAGAATATGATGGTGATCAATGACAAAGCCGATTAGCACATTGTGATTGAAAGAGTAGGAATGCATAGTGAACATCATGGTACAACTTATGATATAAATTAAGCCACATGGTTGATGTGCTTTGAATCCTTACATCTAAAGGAAATTTCCTTAACATAAATACTTCTAGGGAATTTCAATGTTGCCATTGTAGTTGGCATTAAAGTCGGTACCTGCAACATAGAAAATTATCCTTATATAAGAATTCCCTCCATCTTGTTGATTGGCCTTAACACTCTTATTGGTGGTGAAGAAATCTAATTATGATTCCTCTTCGTTATAGGGTTCATATCCTTGATCGACTCTTTTGAATTATCGAATCAAAATCATAGCTTCCATATTAAAAAATTCCCATCCAACATCTTCAATAAATTTATCTAGATCATCAGTAATAGTCTTACAAATTGGTTTCCAGTTCAAGTTCATTCTACTTTCATAATACTTTATATCCATGGAGTTCATCCATTCCTTGATGCCATCAAGTGAAGATTGAGGAATGGCGTACATATGGAGTACATCTCACTTGAATTATTTGAAAACAATAGCCATATCAAATCCATTTTTCCCAAGTCCTACTCTCTCAAGGTTAACAATCTCAATCTCAGTAATAGTGATTACTAAGAAAGGTAATTCCACCAACTCTACCAAAAAATTTACCATAGGAACAATAAAAGTAGAGGATTTGAAAGGAACTCCATGAAAACCAAGCTCTCTAAATGGTATATAAAACTCTAGTTCAAAATATTTTAGATGATGTTGCTCCCATAGCTCTCTTACTCGCTTGAAAAATCCTTGAAACTATGTATTGATTTTATTTTTCCTATTCCTCTCTTGTTTTTCTTCCTTAATTTCATTGGTGCAGGAGCACCTAGGAAGCAATAGAGAGCTCACTAGGAAAAATGTGGAAGTATAGAATGAGTTTATGACTTAGATGTATGCCTTCAGGAATTTTTGTGGTTGGAATGATGTTTTCTAATAAGGTCATGTTGACCATGGGTGAGAAACAAAAAGGTTCTAGTCCAAAGTTTAGGAATGGAGGTTTTTGCAATTATTCACAATTTTTGCAAAAACATGCTCCTTTTGTGTTTGAGTGGCCAAGAAGGGCACATTGGAAAAATAACTGTTGGGAAAGCATATTTAAAGATTTCCTCAACCTTTGTGCAAGGTTGAAAGTACGTTTGTATGGATTGTTTTGTTGGAAATTGAAGGAAAATAGTTTTTTGAGTGAAATTTTCTATTTTTTGGTCTGAAAGAAGGCTCTAATGGATTAAATCTGGTTCTGTGTTGTGTGTAGGATGTAGAATAAATCTAGTACAAGTTTTTTTTAGCCTTTAGATAGTTCTTTCAATTGTTTTCTTGTCTCTTTGTAAATATTTTGGTTTCTTTGTGCTTGCTGGCCTGAAACAGGTAGTGTTGAGTAAATGGGGTGCTAGAGCACTTTTCCACCGTACAAACCATACGTCCTTTTGGAAACAGTGCCTAGAAACCATGCTTGTACATATTTTAGTTGGTAGGTTTTGTTTGAGTGCAGGAGTTGCTAGCAAAGTGATGCCCTAGGCGAGCCAGTGCAGGTCCGGCTAGGAAAAACTTGTTGTGCAGGTCACAAATCTTGTAGGGGTGCTGAGCCATTGAGAATTTTCTTCTTGGAGGAGGTAGGGTGGTGTGTTACCTTGTTACTACATGAAGGAGGAGGCTCCATCTGTCCATTTGGTCTGTAAACAAATTGGAAGTTTGCTAACTATCAAGGGAAGGCTTAAAACCCTAGTTTTTGCTCCATTTCATGTTTGAGCTTTGTACGGACAGTGGAAGGCTGAGACCTCAAGAATCTTTGAGTATTGTCCATGTGAACCAAGAACCTTGGAAAAAGAGTGGGAAGTCCTTTTGAGATTTGTGAGTTCTAACCTGTTTTGTAGGTGAAGGAGACCTAATAGGGGCTCAAGGGCTACTAGCCTTTCAAACCCTAGCTAAAGGATTGGTGAGAGTGATGGGAAGTTGAAGTCTTGGATGTTGTTCAAGCTGCGGAGAACCAGGTTTGAAGCATTTTTAAGACTTATCACTACTGCAAGAGTTGATGGAGTGTTGAGGAAGATTGGTCTTTAGTATAGTGTAAAGAAATTTAAAAGAAGGAAGAGTTGTGGCAATGAACCAAGGTGGACTTGGTGGTTGGAGTTTGTGATAGAAAGAGGTTGGTGGAAAAACCGAGGCACCTAGTCATGAGTAGGGACCTATAGGTTAGATTGGTGAAACAAAGCACGAGGAGGATCTTACAAGAAATTCCTAAGAGCAAGAATCAGGTGATTGATTCTCCGACCCCTCTCCCTCTCAGTTGGTATCGAGCAAAGAAAAAGATTTGGGATTGATCTTGTATGTTAGAGGCAGTACAGGTAGTTTCTAGCATCATGGTGATAAATGCTTAGTTGGCCAAGAGGGTTGAAGAAATAGACGAAGACAATAGGGTATTGAGAGAAAAGTTAGACCAACTTGAGCAAGCACTGAATGTTATGTGGTTTGATGGAAGAATAGAAAAAGAAGAAGAGGTTGCAAAGGGGGATAGAATCCCTGAACCTGACCCTATATTGAAGGAGGATCCCTTCTTGAAAGCATTGAAGGCTTTGAGTGGAAAAAAACTTGAAGGAGTACCATTGTTTAGTGGAAAGATGGAGGTTGATTTAGTTATGGATTGGATAGAGGGAATGGAAAACCATTTTGAGTGTGATGGAGTCACTGAAGCACATAAGGTAAAGGTGGCTAAATCAAGACTAAGAGGTTCTGCCTTAACTTGGTGGAAATTCATTTAGACAGAGAGGGAGAAGGAAGGAAAGCAGCCTATCTCTACTTGGAAGGGAATGGTTGCCAAGGTGAAAGAAGCATACCTAACTGAAGACTATGAAATTTAGTTGCATAAGAGGAGACAGAGTTTGAGGCAAAGAGATTAGGATGTGAGTTCTTATACTGAGGAGTTTCAAAGACTTTGCATGAGGTCCAATGTCATAGAGGATGAAAGTATCAAGGTGGCAAGGTATCTCAACGGTTTGAAGTGGAACATTCAAGAGGAGATGGTTCTCTTAAGCCCCAAAACAGTGCACCAATGTTATCAATTAGCATTAAAGATTGATGAGAGGAGTAAGAGGAAGCAAGATCAGACTTCTAAGGGCAGAGGCAAAGGCAGAGATCAAAGAGATCAAAGAGGACAACGTGGTGGCTACCAAGGTAGAGGCAATGACCAAAGAAACCAAGGAGAGTCAAAACTCACAGAGCATGGAGGTGAAACATCTACAAGAGGTGGATATAACAGGGGTAGAGGACCTCAAGGAGGTTCAAACAGAGGAAGAGGAGCAGGAAGGAGCAATTCTTATTTTGCAAACATGAAGTGTTACCATTGTAATCAAATAGGTCATCCTGCTTATAGGTGCCCAGAGAAAGCATCTTCATCAAGCAATGAAAAGAGAGTGGCTTATGCACAAGAGGAAACCATGAGTCCTAAGGCATATGAGGTCAGTCATATTGAATATGAGGTAGGAGAGAATTTGATGTTTAACAGGGTTCTAATCAGACAACCGGTTAAAGAGGAACCAAAACAGAGGAGGGCTCTATTTAGAGTAAGGTGCAAGATACTTGAAAAAGTGTGCAAGGTCATAGTAGATTTAGGTTCAACAGATGATATCATATCAGAGGAGGCAGTAATGAAACTGAAATTAGAGAAGTCACCTCATACTAACCCCTACAAGGTCACTTGGCTAAACAAAGGGCAGAGTGTTTTACTAAATGAGCAGGTAACGGTGGAGTTTTCCATTGGAGGATACAAAGATAAGCTGATTTGTGATGTATTACCCATGGATGCATGCCATCTTCTACTAGGCAGACCATGGCAATATGACAGAGGTGCCATATATGATGGGAGAGAGAATACAATCTCATTCAAGAAGGATGGGAAGACTTTTAAGTTGCAGTCACTGTCAGAAGAAGAAGAGGGACAGTCAAAGGCACCAAACATCATGTTGAGTAGTGGGAAGGAGTTCCTTAACAATCTACATCAAGGAGGTGAAGGATATGTGGTTTTAATGTAGTCAAAAGATGAAGAAGAGACTAAAAAGATAGTCATACCAGAATCAGTCCAAAAGCTGCTAGAAAAGTATAAGGATATTGTTAGTGATGGTACACCTGCAACTTTGCCTCCAAAGAGAGCTATAAGTCATCAAATTGACTTCATACCTGGAGCTTCATTACCTAACACAACAACATACAAGCTTACACCAGATTAGAATCTTGAGGTAGCTAGGCAAGTGAAGGAGTTGTTGGATCAAGGCTTGATTCAAAAGAGTATTAGCCCTTGTGCAGTACCAGTGGTCTTAGCAACCAAGAAAGGAGGTAAGTGGAGACTTTGCACTAACTCTAGAGCAATAAATAGGATCAGAATTAGGTATAGGTTCCCTATTCCTAGAATTGAGGACTTAATGGATTGTCTTGGAGGTGCACAATACTTCACCAAGTTGGATCTCAAGAGTGGGTATCATCAGATCAGAATTAAGGATGGTGATGAGTGGAAGACAACTTTTAAGACAAATGATGGGTTATATGAGTGGAGAGTGATGCCATTTGGTCTCTCGAATGCCCCTAGCACATTCATGAGGCTCATGAATGAAGTGCTTAAGGACTTTACAGGGATATTTGTGGTAGTGTACCTTGATGACATCCTCATATACAGCAAGACAGCAGAAGAGCATTTGAAACATGTGGAGCAAGTTCTTAGAAGGTTGCAAGAAGAGAAGTTGGCAATCAATCTAGAGAAGTGTGAATTCTTTAAGCAAGAGCTAGTCTATTTGGGTTTTGTAGTGTCCAAAGGATCATTGAAGATGGATCCAAGCAAGGTGGAAGCCATCCTAAACTAGCCTACACCAACCACAGGGACTGAGGTAAGAAGTTTCCATGGATTGGCTCAATTGTATAGGAAATTCATAAGGAATTTTAGTGGTATATGTGCACCAGTCTTAGATACAATCAAGGGTGGTTTAAAAACTAATTTTGTGTGGACTCAAGAAGCTGAGAAAGGGTTTGAAAAACTAAAACAAGAGGTGGAAACTCAACCAATTCTCTTATTACCTAGCTTTGACAAGTTGTTCACTATGGAATGTGATGCAAGTGGAGTGGCAGTAGGAGGAGTGCTTAGTCAAGAGGGTAGGCCTATAGCCTTCTTTAGTGAGAAGCTCAATGAAGCAAAGAATTATTCAACCTATGACTTAGAACTTTATGCTTTGGTTCAGTCACTTAGGAAATGGAGGCATTATCTTCTACCCAAGGAGTTTGTAGTCTTTACTGACAATTAGGCACTCAGTTTTATCAACACTCAAGAGAAGTTGAGTAATAGGCATTTGAAATGGATGGAATACATCCAAGATTTTACCTTCACCATCAAGCACAAGAAGGGACAACTAAACAAAGTGGCAGATGCATTGAGCAGGAGATTGTTGATAGTCCAAGAGATATAGATCAAGAGCATTGGCATAGAGAGTTTCAAGGATCTATATGGAGATGATGAAGACTTTTCAGAGGCCTATAAGGTATGTTCTAACTTTGAGAACCATTTCCATAGCCAATACTCTGAATATACTTTGCAAAATGGGTTATTGTTTAAGGGAAATTAGTTATGTGTCCCAAGAGGTTCAATGAGGGAAAATCTGATTAGAAAACATCATTCCAACCACGAAAATGCCTGAAGGCATACATCTAAGTCATAAACTCATTCTATACTTCCACATTTTGCCTAGTGTGCTCTTTATGGGGTTGGAGGAATCAATCACTGATTCCTGCTCTAGGCCTTTCCTTGTAAGACCTCCTTGGTGCTTTGCTTCACCAATCTAACCTATAGGTCCCTACTCATGACTAGGTGCCCTTGGTTTGTCTGACCAACCCCTCTTCTATCATTCATCAAGATCATACATTGACCTTCTTGCCCCTCCTAAAGTTTGGACCACATCCATTACCTCCACATAAAGCTGGACATCCTTGGTCTTCATGGTTCCCACGCCGTGATATGGTTATGCAAATGAAAATGAAGAAAAGTAATCATCTCCTTATCCATTGGCTGGAAGAATGCATGCTTAATGTTTTGATACATGATATCAACTCTCTCTTACTGCTCTCATGGTTGAATATATCAAAATCAGTATAATTGAGCCTCGAGTTCTGATCATCTTTCTTCCTCTTCCACCAAATGCTGGTTTGATCCACAATTTTTCTAGCCTAATTGGTTTTGTTTTTGAAAGCCGAAGTTTCTCCTAAGTCACCAGTGTAACTCTCTCTATCTTTTCAGACTCTTTCATTTATACTTCTGGATTGTCTTTAGGATTTTTAGTAATTTGTACCACATGGTTGATGTGCTTTGAATCCTTGCATCTAGGGGTTTTAAAACCTTAAGGGGCCTTAGATGAGAAAAATGTGTTTGTCTTTTTTCTTTTTATGTGAGGACCTAGTAGTGAGATAAAAGAGGATTGTATAGAAAAATGAAAAAAGAAGACATAAAAATTCATGGACCATACTATATCACCTACATGCTAGCTAACAAGGACATGAATGTAGTATATTTAGGTATGATAGGGGTATTGCAAGGTATATTTTAGGAATATATAAGAATGAAGAAGAATTCAATGAATCAAATTAGTGTCAAATGTTTTCCTAAAAGATCTCCCACACCCTATTAGGGAATTTAATCATTTCTAAGCATTTTCCACATCCTATGGGAAAGTTTGAGGAGGCTCCAATAGTTGAGAGTTTAATGAGTACTTATAACTTCTTTCCATGCAATCATGATTAGTTAGAGAACATATAGGAAACTTGATGAGCTATGCAACAAATGAAGAGAATATAGGGTATTTTTACCTAGTCTTAAGCATCTCCAAGCATCTAGGAGATATTGAAGGAGTCTTGGGCGATAGATAGAGGTCGAGGATAGAAGTTTTATTTTTTAGTTTGTGACATCATGTAGGACATCCATAGTATTATTCTTGGTTACGTTGACATCACAAAAAATTATATAGGATGGAGTAGAATGTAGCTCTACCTTTATCAGTTCCATGTTAAATTTTTATTATATATAGCTTGCTAGTGTAGGAATTCTAAGACAAACAATCATGGTAGGACCATTCTTAAAAGATTTCAAATAATAACCTAGTGAACCCATATACTCTTATGACTATATATACACAAATCTAGATTAAACTTATAATTCATTAACTTTAAGTTCTCTTTATTCTATATTACCTCAGTGAAAGTTTGAGCAAATCTACTCGCACTCAGAGGTGTTTCCTTGAAACCTCCAACAACACCCTGTTCAACATCCAAAATCACATATTAAAATACCATTAGTAAAAAAATGCTATTAACATATGTAATCAATTTATAATTGTTTACTAACTTTGCATACCCCGATAGGTTAATGCTGCAAAAATAAAGTAAGATTATTAGGTGTACCTAGAGTTAACCAACTGTGACCTTGCAATTTTATTAAAAATAATAAAACTAAATTAGTTAATCTTGCATTTCACAATCAAAATTTAATAAACTAAATTCAATGAACATGTTCAATTTTACTTGACTGTCAATACCATATGCATCATGCAGAATGTCAGCCGCCCTCTCCATCACCGTAGATGCATATAGATCAGGCTGCGTAGAAGTATATGGATCCTGTGTAGCACCCTCTTGAGGGCCGGTAGGGTCATACGAACAAGTGGCTCCGCAAGATCGACACACATGGCCTCGAAGGCCACCACCTGAAGACTCCCCTAGATTGCGCTATACAATGGGGCTAGTGTGGTGGATGACACTTCGAGTCAAGGATGTGATCACGCAAGAATCTCTACATCAACACTCCTTTACAACTATAGGCATCACAATCTGCTGCGAGGGGGCCTGGCGAGGAGGTCATCTCCCACGTCGCCTTAGGATCCGGTGCATCGGCCTATCTGTCTTTGACCCCACGTCCCCTGAAACTCCCTCATATCAAATAATTTAGGATTTGGTTCAAAACAAACTCACGGTATAATTTCTAAGAAATATTGGGGACTTCACAATTATTGCGATTGGGTAATCAAAGACCATATACCATCTCTCATAAGAAATGGTTCCTAATCTCTTGGTGGTGGCACCAATGAATAGGAAACCTCTTTGCATTGAGGGTGAGATTTTGATTTGTTTTTAGAGATTCGATGAATAGAAACACAAAATCACCTTTAGTAATCTTTAAATCTTTTACTTGTTTATATGATAATTTGTCTGCATAATATGCCCTCAATGTTTGCCTCCTATTTTGCCATCCGGATATTTGTTGGGTAATTCCATCTACATTTTTTAACAAATCCTTCAATGAATACGCTAGATGTATTCTTTACGTGGCTAAAGGGTACGATCCTCAACCTACTAATAAGATCCTCCAACTTCTTTTTATTGTTTTCAATTTCACTCCTGGAATTTTCTTGAGTGCGGGAGAATTATTGAGAGGAGAATGGTGGGAGGTTGGTTTGTTGTTGGGGCTGGGATTTTGTTGAAGTTGATTTGGTTGAGATTTCCCTCCTCTTGTTGAGGGTTTCCTACAAATTAAAAAAACATTCATTCTAAACTAAAACAAGTAAAATCAATTTAAAACTAACAAATTCAAAACAAATGCAAACAATACTTACCTCTTGCATCTCTTTGTCGTCGTGGCACCATATTTGTGAAGAAATCCAATTGTTGTTGATGAATTTTGAAGAAATCACCTCTCCAAGAATGCGAGCGAGTAAGACAGGGTTTTTGGCCGCAGGCGGAGCTAAAACACAGAAAAAACCAAATGAGAAATGATATTTGGATTCACTTTTTTTTTTTTGCTTTTAAAAGACATAACACGAGCGTTATAATGTGAGCGTTATGACTTTTCTTCATTTGGCCACAAAAGTGTGACCATCTTAGTGCACTTACCCTAAATAAAGATTAGAATTAAAATTAATTAATTTTATTTGTAATTTTTAAAAATAATTATAATTAAAAATAAAGCTGACATTATACTTATTATTTAAATTTAAATTAATTATATAATTAATGAAAATATATTTAAAAAAATATAAAAAAATTATTAGAAATAGAATTACATTTAATTACAATTACACTTAATTACAAAATGAGAAATAAAATTTTAATTTAATCAATTGGACTTATTGACTAGATTGAAAATAGAGTCTATAATATTTAAAGTAGATTTTAATTTTAAAATTTCAAAAATAAAAAATTGTTTTAAAATTAGCCAAAACAATATAAATGTATACTTTTTATAGTCTTACTTTTTCCAATTTTTGGTTAATTTTTTACAAGAATTTCTTATAAAATAAAGTATGGTGAATTTGTTCCCATTTTTTCTTGATCTTTTTAACTAATAATATTTTTTAATTAAGTTACAATTACAATTATATTGAAATTTCATTAAATTAGAATCATACTTCAATTAAATGAAAAAAATATTAAATTTCAATTGTACTTACAATTAATAAAAATACATTTATTTAATTTAAATGAGGTATAATGTTTTAATTACAATTAGAATAAAATTTCTATACATAATTATTTTATTATTTAGTGTTAGGGTTAGAATATATATAACATATTTCTATGAAGAGAGCTGAACCACACTTGAATTTGATTACTAACACCATTTCATCTTAAATTCACCTCTTTTTCAATAGTTAAATTGAATAATTTTCATTGTTTAATTAAATGCATCAATTTCTTCTATTAATCAAATGATCTTATTTTCACCCCCTTTCACACTAATTTCCATCTTATTTAATTCATGTGAATTATTTGATTAAATCACTTATGTCTTCTCATTTCATTAAATAATATTAATTATTTAATTAAATGTCATTGACCCTCTTTCATTAAATAAACTAATTATTTAATGAGCATCCTAATTTCACCAAACTTGTACAATTATAACTTTGTTTTAATTATCTAATTTGCTATTTTCCCTCACCCTCCCACTTGCAAGGGAATATCCTACTAGAACATTCCTCCATTTGAACTAAAAAATGGAATATTCTTCCTAATAGCTTCCTAACAAACTTTCTAACAATTTTGAAAGTGTGATTTTTTGAATCATTGTGAGCCATTGATTAACTCTTTGATCCATGTGAACTTGTATTCTCATTCATTGATGAGAATCCTTGATCCTCTTTGTTTTAATTATCTAATTTGATATTTTCCCTCACCCTCCCACTTGTAATGGAATATTCCCCTTAAATATTCCTCCATTTGAACTAAAAAATGGAATATTCTTCCTAACAACTTCCTAACAAACTTTCTAATAACTTTGAAAGTGTGACTTTTTGAATCATTGTGAGCCATTGATTAACTCTTTGATCCATGTGAACTTGCATTGTCATTCATTGACGAGAATCCTTGATCCTCGCCTTCACCTCTCATGGCTTCTCATCCATTGATTGATCAAATCAATCTTAGCCCTTGATTCACCATTTCTCCTATAAATGCACCTCATTTCTATGAGAAATGGATCTGATTCCATTTTAGAAAAGTTATGCTACACATTTCATCACTCTTCTTCATTCACCATGTATCCATTTTGGCTTTTCATCCATCTTTAGCTTAGTCTTCATCAATGGAGTTCCTTTAGATGCCCGTTTTATCAAAGGGATTGAGAAAGGGTCATCATTCCATATCAATATGACACCAATCTCCAAATGGGATAAGGTTTGAAGTAGTTAAATAGGTTTTCATTATTCATTTCTTCATGGTTTTATTTAATGGCTTCTTCATTTTAATGGTTTTCAAATATTTCATTGGGATTATAGCTTAGTTAGTTAAATATGGCTTGGAATCTATTGCATCTAGTGTATTTAGCTCATACTATGATTATAGTCACATTTCAAAGTCCATTGATGCCCTGGGTACCCATAGGCTCCAACATTCAATCGATATCCTTAGTTGGGGTGTGAGAGATCTAGCATACTCTCCTGAGCTTTCAAGTGTCAAATTCGGTGGTGGGCCTTCATCTATAAATAGCTCTAGTGGTGACATCCATATCTATAGTAGTCAGTGCCTAATCTGTGCCCGATGTCAGTGCCTAATCCATGCCTAATCAGAGAGGCAGGGGATACAAGAAGAAGTGATGGGTAGATAATAATAATATGGTGGTGGGGAGAGGAATGACTGGAATGGATTTATTCCACCAGGTGATCCTTCTAATGATCTAGAATGGGTAACTCAGTCCTGTTGGAATGAAGGCTCAATTTATCCATCCAGAAGGGAATTGATGCCCGCCCCTGGCTTCGATCGATTTGGTCCATCCATCAGGATTGCAATGTAAGCATTGGGTATTGGAATTAGGATTGCTTGATTAATTTTGTCACTCATATTACATATATAGTCTAGATCTTCCATCAACTATAGATAGGGACCCTTTCTAGGCTATAGTCGGGGGGTGGAGGGCATGTCAGAGTTGCTAGCATTGTACAGATGGTTTGATTTCAACCTTACTATGTACATGATGTGCATCGACATTCGAATCGATCAATCATATCCCATCCATTACTATAGATTAGGCTAGAATCTAGCTTTGGGTGAGCTCGATTAGATTCAACACATGACAGATGGAGACTAGACTCTACTCTATAGAGTAGTCAATATATCCATCACCCCTAGATGTATAGACCTATGGAGTAGAAAAGTCGTGGGAGCCCTGCATATATATAGTCGTCTGACTATCAGCTATTTGCCATAAATTTGACTATAAGCATAGTATGAGCTAAATATACTAGATCCAATAGATTCCAAGCCATATTTAACTAACTAATCTATAATCCCAATGAAATACTTGAAAACCATTAAAACAAAGAAGCCATTAAACAAAATGATGAATAAATGAATAATGAAAACCTATTTAACTACTTCAAATCTTATCCCATTAGGGGATTGGTGCTGTATTGATATGGAATGACGACCCTTTCTAAATCCCTTTGATAAAATGAGAATCTAAATGAACTCAATTGATTAAGACTAAGATAATATGATGAAAAAAAGCTAAATATGGATGATTTAAGCCAAAATGGATGCAAGATGAATGAATATGAGTGATGAAATTTGCAACTTAAATTTTTTAAAATGGAAGTGGATCATTTTCTCTCCAAAATGGGAAGTATTTATAGAAGAAAATAGTGAATCAAGGGTTAAGATTGATTTGATCAATCAAGGGTTGAGATGCAATTAGAGGCGAAGACATAGATCAAGGATTCTCATCAATGGATGAGAATGCAAGATGACATGGATCAAAGAGTCAATCAATGGCTCACAATGATTCAAAGAAGCACACTTTCAAAGTTTTTAGAAAGTTTGTTACAAAATTTGTTATAAAAGAATATTCCCTTTTTTGAGTTCAAATGGAAGAATATTCCAAGGTCTGAATATTCTCATGCAAGTGGATGGGTGAGGAAAAATAGGAATTAGATAATTAAAACAAAGTTTTTAATTGTGCAAGTTGGGTGAAATTAGGAAGCTCATTAAATAATTAATTTATTTAGTGAAAAAAGGTCAAATGACATTTAATTAAATAATTAAGATTATTTAATGTAATGAGAAGACAAGCATTTTAATTAAATAATTCACATTATTGGATTAAATAAAATGACAATTAGTGTGAAAGGGGGTGAATTAGCCAAATAATAATGATCATTTGATTAATAGAAGAAATTGATGCATTTAATTAAACAATGAAGATTATTCCATTAAGTAGTTGAACAAGAGGTGAATTTTGGATGAAACGGTGTCAGTAATCAGATTCAAGTGTTCAATATTAGTAAGGACAATTTTAAGCGTCTACATTTTTCCCCTCTTTGAAGTGGGGTACCTGTTACATTGGTTCAAAGATTGACGCTTTTCAGATTA
>VDFB02068579.1:0-21565 GCA_007258455.2 Sequoia sempervirens
TTACTTACTTTCCCATGGATTTAGGTTTTAAAAGTTTGTTTTAGCACTTTTAGGAATGTTTTAGCGCTTTTGATAACTGTTTTAGCGCTTTTGATGGGTGTTTTAGCACTTAGAGGATGCTTTTTGCATGTTTGTTGTAGAAACCAGTATAGCACTTTTGATAGAAAGAGTAGCACTTCTAGGATGCCTTAGAAAAGTTAGGGCTTGAGCACATCTAGGAAAAACATTAGTGCATTTAGGGTTGTTGCACATCCAGGAAAGAAAGTGGTGCTTTTGATTAGAGTTTTAGCGCTTTTAGGGAAATAGCGCATAGAGGAAATGATTGAGCTCTTTCAAGGTAAAGAACGGTGCATATGAGTTTTAGTGCATCCAGGATACAAAATAGCGCATATGAGTTTTAGTGCATAGAGGCTATAATTTAGTGTATCTAGGAAAAAGAGACAGAATGTGTGATTTGATGAAAGTGATGTAAGAATGATGATGTATATTGCTTCTTTGGTCAATAGATAGAGAAATTGTCTTATCATTATGTTGATATGGATAGAAAATATGATAAAGAATTGATAACTTTGTTTCCAAAGTAGAAATCAAAGAGTAGATAGCTGATAACTTTGTCTCCCTTTTACGAAAAACAAAGAGTAGATAATTTATATGACTTCTGATAAATTTTCTTTCAGTGACAGAAAACAAATAGTAGATGTTTTGATTGAAAAAATATTTTCATTCGTGACTAAAATACAAATAGGATGATGTTTTGACAAATTTTCTTTCTTGAAAAAGAAAACAAATAGTAATAGATGATAGAGTAGATTGATGTGATATTCAGATAGGTAGTTTGTGTATTGATTGTATGATATGAATCACTTAGATAAAACACTTGATATGGGTCACTTGATATGAGTTTGATGGATATGTGTCATTGATATGGGTCATAGATAGATAGTCATGAGTCAGATTGATTTTGTGTAATTGAGATTGAATCATTGATTTGATGATGATTGATTGTCTGTGTGATAACTAAAAATAGGAGGTTTTCAAAAACCTCCAGATTAGGGAGTGTCACTCGGCGGGGTGGGATAGGATACCCAAGCTAACACCAGATGATGTAGCATTGATAGGGACATGTGGATTAAGATCATTGTTGACTATGCCTCTGATTCGGGTCAATAGGGGATTGTTGACTGTGCTGGCAGAGGTGGCATTTAGAGCACAACACCTTTCATTTTTTGATAGGTGAGGTGACTATGACTCCTAAGAATGTGTATAGGATATTGGGTATTCTAGTGGTTGGCACCCTTATGTTCTATGATCACAAAGAGCTAGGGGGTACAAATGTTATGAGGAGAGTATATGGCAATGCGCAGATAGTAGGGTACTGGGTGCCATGGGCTGATTTCAAGGGGTATCTGGCCTTACCTACAGTTTTGGGTGCATTCATTGGAGGTCTCCTTTTTCCAGATCACTGGTCAAAGGGACTATTAGTGGGATGGGGGAGGATCTTGGAGCAGATGCTTGTATAGCCATGGAGATATTTCTAGGGGAGTTGCATGTTAGCGTATTTGTATCATGACCTTCATCGGGTGGTGTACAAAGGTTCATCGAGTATATCATGTTGTGTGACATTGCTCTAGATCTGGGTGTGGGAGCATATTTTCGTGATGAGACCAACCTGTCCCAGAGTGAGGCCACCAGACCGACCATATGTATATGCCTATTTGATGTTTCTTGTCTAGCCTAAGCTGGGAAAGTTGGATTACTGGAGACAGTGTCTTGACGATATGGATGTAGTGATATGGCGGCCATACCTAGATTGTGAGCCATGGGATACAGATCACCTTGAGATTCCATTTGTAGGTATTCCTCAATTTTTGATAGGGAGGACCCCATTCATCCTTGAGAGGTTTTTGGCTTTGAGGGTGCAGTGACAGTTTGGATTCACACAGGGTATGCCTCGAGCTATTACTCACTATGCGTGGAGAAAGGATGAGGTAGGATGGGGACCTGGCATTTCATACCAGATAGCCTATATAGAGTATGTTGCTTTAGCACCCAAGGCATGGGATGACAAGCGGGATATTGTTGATGTTGGGATGTCTAAGAAGTACTCTGTTTATTTTCATACACATCCATTTCCACGGTTGACATGTCCTGATGAGCCAGCACCCATTTTGGTGGTACCGCAGCCAAGGGTAGGGAGATAGGAGGATGTGGCAGGTGGTGTGCAGGCAGCGGTTGGGGGAGAGGATGAGAAGAGTGGAGAGGAGGAGAGCTTAGATGGGAGTGATGGAGATGACGGCAGAGATGAGGGACAGGTGCCAGTGAGACCAAGGCCAGACATTTTGGGCAGTGTTTAGATTACGCAGAGGCCGAGGACGGGGATTGGGCAGAGGACAATGATCAAGGTTTCCTCCACCTCATAGCAGGGATAGATAGATACTCTGTAGGCCCAGGTATAGACCTTGTAGGGACAATAGGTGCAGTTGCAGAGCCAGTTGGTTCAGGCACAGGGTTTGGTCGCACAGCTATAGGCACAGCTGGCACAGTCCCAGGCATAGGCACAGAGTATGGCACAGGAACAGGCACATCCTCCTATCCCAGATCCACTGGTAGCCTAGTTGATTATGAAGAGGGATGCATTTAGACGGAGGGCAGTGGAGGTAGAGGGTGTTGCGCAAAGACTCATGGGCACCATGGAGAGTGCATCATTGCGAGAGGCCATTGCAGAGGGCTTCTAGATGGCTAGAGAGGCTGAGTAATATCAAGTTTGATATGAGGAGTTATTCCCTCCTAAGTGTAGAGAGCCTTTCCCACGGTCCCACAGTACGACCAGGAGTAGGACACAGATAGCTACACAAAGCATGGGGGTTACCAGGCCTCAACGAGATCCAAATGCAGGGACCAATGGTAGGCCACCATCCTCGAGACCAACTCCATTAGGGGGTTCCACCAGCCAGCCTTGATTGATGTATGCAAGATTTATGTGATGTATCTCATATTATTGGAGCATATATATTAATTTTTGATCATATCTCATGTATCTTTCTAGACTTTTCTATGTCATTGAACTGTTGGACATTTTTATGTGTTTTTTATGAGCAATGATATGCATCGCTGATGATTTTTGATGATGTGTGGAATTTGATATGATGATATGAGATGGATATGCATTTATTTCCATGTTTATGTGATATTGAGTTTGATATATAGTTTTGATGATTTACTGACTAACATGATTTACAGGATGATGTGATATGATAATGATATGATGTGTGCTAATGATCTCATGCAGGTGGATGATGATGGTAAAAATGCAATGTGTCGAGATGATATGATATGATATGAATTGTTAATGATGTGGAAATGTAATGTTTGTATGAAATTCTTGTGTTTTGATTTTCCAAAATGTTATAAATGATGATGATGTGATGGCTGTTATGTTTATGAAATGCATCATGAATTTGTAACATGATATGTAATATGAATCAAATGTGGTATGAAAAAGGATAAATAAAATGGTATGGAAAATGAGAAAAGATGTGAATGAAAAATGAGGTGAAAGAATTAATAATGATGAAATGTATGATATAAAATATAATGAATACGAAAAAGATTGATGATATGATAAAATGAGATGGAATGAAATGAAATTTAATGATATAAAATGAAATGTAATGATATGGAATGATGAAATAAAATAAGATGGAATGAAATGTAATAATATGAAATGAAATGTAATTATATGAAATGAGATGGAATGAAATGTAATGATATGAACTGAAATGTAATGAGATGAAATGAAAATGAGATGATATGAAAATGAGATGTAATGAGATAAAATGAAATGTAATGATATGAAATGAAATATAATGATATGGAGAATGAAATGTAATGAGATGAAATGAAATGTAATGATATGAAATGAAATATAATGATATGGAATGGAATGAGATGATGAAATGTAATGGTAAAATAAAATAAATTATGAGATGAAATGAAATGTAAAATGATATGAGCTAATGAGATGATGATAAATGATAATTATATGAATAATAAGGATATGAAAATGATAATGAGGAGAAAATTTTGATGAATATGAAAAATGATTAAATAATGATATGATATAAATGTAATCAGATGGAATGATAAAATAAAATGAAATTGAATGATATGATTTAAATGAAATGATATGAGATGATGAAATGAAAATGAAAATGATGGATAGGATAATAATGAAAAATGGTTAAATGAATGATATGAAATGATAAAGGATCAAAATGATATGAGAATGAAACCAACATGATAAAAATGAGAATGTCACATGATATGCAATGAAATGATATGAAATATGAAATGATAATGCATCATGAAGGATAAATAATTGAGAAAGGATCTAAATGATGAATGTTAAAGTATATGATGTGCACAAAACCTAGATGAAATGATAATGAAATGAGGATGAAACAAATGTCCAAATGTCTTCCACATATAGTCCAAAGAGACCTGACAACCGTTTATTTATCAGTTCAGCCTTTGCAAAACTCTAATGTGAATCCAGTATGCAAATATATACATTGATCTAAATGAAATGCAACTAAATAAAACCAACTATTTGTTGAGTCACTAGGTAGCTTTCTTGAATCATCATAGAGTCGTATAAAATGTTGGAAGTATGTACAAGCATCAGAGGGGAGATTAGCACCAATGATGACCTGAGTACAACTTTCATGATTTTTGATATAGCAAGCGAACACAAGCATCGAGGTATAATTGAACGGAGATGACCTGAGCATTTATTGTATAAACAGACAAAGACTAACCACCTTCTGATGCAAATGTGGAACTGTCGTCAATGATATGCTTTGGAAATCATGTCTCATGACCTATTTGCACCAAATCGATAGTTAACCTCAAGATAGCAGACAAAGAAAAATCATCCTCCTTCCTTGCCACTCTAGTTCAGTACATCATTGAGTATGCTCCAGCAAGATGATATCGAAAAATCAAACAACCATTGTTCAAAATGTAAAACTGATATTCCAATCATTATTCAGATTTTAGATCATCCAGATATGAGTCATAATATGGTATTTTGTTGAAAAAATGGTGTGATAAGGAGTAATGGTTGGATAGTTGTTCATGTGATTTGATTGTTTGTTCACATGACCGATTTCAATATCGTTGTCAAGCTGTTGTGGTAGAACCTAAAAGTTGGTTGCCCTAGAGTATGTGAACGTTTGCCACCAGTATTTGACACAACTTGCTGAAATAAATATGTACAGTAATCAAGCCATGGTAAGACGTTATCGCTCTAGGCAAATGATGGCAACATGATGCTGGTATGACCCTAAGATGATGGAAAGATGCATGAAATGAAGGCTGAGAAGCCAAGTGCAAAATATGAACTAATAGATGGAGAGCTACAAATAGCGTCTATTTTCCAAATTTTCACTATTTTTTTTTTTGGCGTTACCGAGATGCCTGTTTTCCAGGTTTTCACCAAGGTAACCATTTTTTTTAGGACCTTTTATGCTGTTTTTGTGTTTCTTTCAAGACTTTTTTTGATGTTTTTGTATTTCTTCAGGACTTTTTTTGATATTTTTATATTTCTTCAAGACTTTTATGATGCTTTTCTGTATTTTTTCAGGACCTTTTCCTGATGTTTTTTTGTATTTTTCAGACTTTTTCTAATTTTTGGTATTTTTTAGGACTTTTTCTTATGTTTTTGTATTTTTTCATGACTTTTTCTAATGTTTTTGATTTTAGACTTTTCTTCTTTTTTGCTTTCTTTTTTAGACTATGTTTTATTTCTCGGACTTTTTCGATGTTTTTGTATTTTTAGGACTTTTCTTTTGTATTTTTTTAGGACTTTTTTTTTTTTGACTTTTTTCTAATGTTTTTTTTGTATTTTTTCAAGACTTTTTTCTAATGTTTTTCTTGTATTTTTTTAGGACTTTTATAGATGATGATAACTACTTCAGACATAATACTTTCTCAGGTGCATGCTACTGATGGGTTCATCAAATAGGTCCCCTTCTAGCATTGATAGCTTGTATGCTCCTAAACCATATACTGCTATGACCACATATACTGCTATGACCACATATGGACCTAGTCAATTAGGTTCAAACTTTCCTTTCTTCTCTTTGTCTTGCTGATTGTGTGGGTTCTCTTTTAGAATAAAATCACCAACCTGAAAAGTACACAGTTTGACTTTGTGATTATAGTTGCGAGACATCATTTATTGATATGCTTTCAAATGATCAGTTGCTTGTCTCTTTTCATCAAGAAGTTCCAATTCTTGGAGTCGAGAAACTCTGTATTCATCATTTGTTATGAGACCTTTCAATGATACTCTAAGTGATGGGATCTCAACTTCTAGTGGAAAAATGGCTTCTACTCCATAGACAAGAGAAAATGGTGCTGCTCCTATTGGCATTCAGATACTAGTTCGGTAGGCCCATAATGTGGGATTAAGTTGAATGTGCCAATCTTTCCCTGCATCATTCATAGTCTTCTTCAATATTTTTAGTATTGTTTTGTTTGAGGCCTCTGCTTGGCCATTCCCTTGTGGATAATAAGGTGTTGAGTATCTATGTTGAATATGGAATCTCTCACAAAGTTTGTCAACATCCTGATTCTTGAATGGTCATCCATCATCTATGATGATGGAGTTGGGAATTCCATACCGACAAATGAGATAATTGAGTATGAATGATGAGATTTGTTTGCCAATGACCTTAGTGAGAGGGACTGCCTCAATCCACTTGGTAAAATACTTTGTCACTGTGTTGATGAACTTGTGTCCATTCGAGGATGAAGGATGAATCTTGCCAACTAAATCCAACCCCCATTGAGAGAATGGTCAGGTTGATACAAACGATTGTAGTTCTTATGCTGGTGCATGAATGAGATTTCCATGTATCTGACATTTAGAGCACTTTGTTACAAAAGTGAATGATTCCCTCTCCATTGTAAGCCAATAGTAAGCCATTCGAATCAATTTCTTAGATAAGGTTAGTCCACTTGAATTAGTACCACAAATTCCACCATGAACTTCTTGTAAAGCCTTATCGGATTTGTCATGTTCAAGATATCGAAGTAAAGTTCCATCAAGACCACGAAAATAGAGAGTGTCAGCGATAAGGGTATAGTGAGAGGATTGGCGGATAAAGTTGCACTTTTGGTTACAGGATAAGTCAAATCATAAGATATCATCTTTTAGGTAGGTATAAATTTTTCCATACCAAGGTGAGTTAGATCCTACTAAGTGGCAAATGATTTGGCTTTCAGGTGTGTCATAGGAAGGTGTAAATGATTGTTCCACCAGAAATTCGTAGCGAGCCTGAGTTTTTGGGAGTTGTAACAATGAAGCGATTATGGCCATAGCATCAGCTGCCTTGTTATCAAGCCTTGGAATTTGTATGAACTTGATGTCTACAAAGTATTTCTTGAAATCGTCAACCATTTTCTTATATGGAAACAATTTGTCATCTTTGGTTTGATAGTCATCATTGATTTGGTTAATGACTAACTGTGAGTCACCGTAGAATTGTAATTTTGTGATTCTCCATTCCAATGTTTTTTGAGTCGATTGATTAAAGCTTCATATTCAACTATGTTATTAGTGCATGGAAACATTAGTCGATATGACCGAGGAATGGTATTTCCTTGAGGGGTGACAAAGAGTATGCCTACCCCTGATCCATGTTGAGTAAATGAGCCATCAAAATATAATAACCAAGGTTGATTTGATTCCGCTTTGAAGACATCAGCATCTAGAAATTCAATGTGCATGGGATGCTTTGCTTGTAGGGGTACTTTAGCCAGTTAGTCAGCAATAACTTGTCCTTTGATTGCTCTGTGATCAATATAATGAATATCGAACTCACTTAAGATCATGACCCATTTTGGTAATCTTCCTGTTAATGTGGCATTGCTTAACAAATATTTGAGTGGATCAATCTTTGCAACAAGATTGATTGTATGAGTTAACATGTAGTGTCAAAACTTTTGCAAGGCAAAGACCACTGCTAGGAAAGCCTTCTCGATGAAAGTGTAGTTGAGTTCATGACCTGTTAATGTTCGACTGATATAATAGATTGCATGTTCTTTTCCTGTAGAGTCTTCTTGTGCTAACAACACCCCCAAGGATGTCTTTGTGGCAGCAATGTATAAGATGAGTGGTTTGTTCAAATTTGGTGGTATCAGAATTGGTGGGTTCATTAAATACTGCTTGATTTGTTGAAAGGCCATTTCACACTTATCATCCCATTTGAAAGGAACATTTATCTAGTAGATGTGTGGAAGGTAGACATTTATCTGCTAGTTTTGCAATGAATCTTTGTATAGATCAGAGTCGTCCCTATAGTGATCTCAACTGACTGATATTCCTTGTTGGAGGAATTTCCATGATTGCTTGTACTTTGGCAGGATCTACTTCAATTCCTTTTGTTGAAACTATGTGTCCCAAGAGTTTTATAGATGTGACTCTGAAAACACATTTCTTAGGGTTGAGGCGAACTTTGAACTTTTCCAACCTTGCAAATATTTTGGATAATATCTCAAGATGTCCTCTTGTATATGATTTTTCCAGTATGTCATAGACATAATCTTCCATGAATGTGTGCATCATGTCATGAAAAATTGTAGTCATAGCTCTTTGATATGTAGCCCCAGCATTCTTTAAACCGAAAGGCATGACATTCCAACAGTAAGTTTCCCAAGGACATGTGAAAGTTGTTTTGTCCTGGTCTTCAGGTGTAATCTTGATTTGGTTATAACCAGAAAAACCATCCATTAGTGAATACATGGAATGGCCAGCCGTTAGATCAACTATATAGTATTAATGCTTGGAAGAGGAAAAACACCATTAGGACATTCCTTATTAAGATCTCTGAAATTTGTGCACACCCTAACACTTTTGTCGTTCTTTGATACAGGAACTATGTTGGAGATCCATTCTGCATAGTCAAATGATCTTATAAATCCCACATTGAGGAGTTTCTTAAGTTCTTCTTTAACTAGTAGTGCCACATGAGGATGCATCTTTCTAAGTTTTTGTTTCACAGGTTTTACTCCTGTTTTAATGGAAAAGTGATGCATTATAAGATCAGGATCAACACCTAGCATGTCTACATAAGACCAAGCAAAGTTGACTTGATTTTCTCTAAGAAATTCCATGAACTCAGGTACTTCTTTATTTGTCATTGATGCAGCTAACTGTAGAATCCTTGGTTTCTCTACAGTTTCAAGATTAACTACTTTTGTAGGCTCAATCAAGATAGGCGATTGCTCATGATAGTGTTCTGGGAGATTTTCAAGCATCCCATCATTTGGTGCCTTAAAAAGGTTTTCACCATCTGATACGCTCTTTTTTTTATCTTTTGTTTGATCTAATACTGCCAGATTCTAGTTTTCACCATTAGATCTTTCTTTTTTTATTTTTATTTTTGCAACTAGGAAACTTGACACTCTCCTGACTAAGGATCTCATGCAGAAAATTGCCAATGGAACAATCATTTACACCATCTGAGGAAAGGAATTTTATGATAGATTCATCGGTTGGAAACATAGGTATATCAAGAGGTTCAGATAGATCCCAGTAAATGAGATCGAGATGTATTAGCAGTAACGGGTCATTAGGTTGCATGAAATCAGCCATGGTTATGGTCATAACGGAGGTGTCTATAGGATCCGAGGTATGAGGTAGATCAATGATGGTACTGTCCTCATGATAGTCTTGTTTGATTAAATCTGACTCGGTATCACTAGAATCATAGTTGCGTTGTAGTTCAGATTCTTGCGGTTGGGTCCCTGAACCTTCTCCTTTGATTAGAGTAGGCATATACTTTTGTATCACATCAACCTATTTGTCCCTCCAAAATTCATCATTATGGATGGTATCCCATTCATATTCTCTAGAGTCTATGTCAGAGTTATTATCGATGAAATTCTGAATTGTTGTCAAGCATACTTCCCTTGGATTAGAACTTTCTTGCAATGTGAGTACAGTATCATTCAATTGTTTGGATATTTCTTTTGAGCTAGTATCGTAGCCTAGTCCTGTTTTATCTTTTGCAGCTAGCCCTGGAGGGTCAATAGGCTCAACTACCCCTTCTTTTCTTTTTCTAATAGGACCATTACCATCATAGCCCATTTTTTGCATGATCGAATATCCCTTACCATATTTATCAGTTGGTAACTTGATATTGAGAATTGTTTCATCTTCATCTTTATAGAGCCAACTTAGAATATCTCTGTCCTCAAGATCTTCCATGAGGAATTTTTCTTTGATAAAACATCCATTAAACTTTGTATTTGGCCCTATTGGTGACTGTGTTAATGTTGACGCTACAGATATCTAATGTTGCGTGATAGAAGGTTGTCCATGCAACCGAGGAAGCGTAGGAAGATTAGCCAGACAGAGAGAATATTCTCCTACTCCATTGTCCTTGAACCGTAAATGTTTATCAAAGCTTTTGGTTAACTGATTGATTTGCGTATCAGCTTTGAGAGAAGTATTAGTAGGCGCTTCTCGATTGTTGGGAACCAAAGTGTCTTGACTAGCTTTGATGTTGGCACAAGTTTGACTATGAGAATTATTAGCTGATATCATGACCTCATGTCCATCATAGGGAAACTTAAGACATTGATGATATGTGGATGGTACAGCTTGCATTTCGTAGATCCAAGGACGACCCAACAAGATGTTGTAGGCTAGATCACGGTCTAACACTTGATAGAAAGTATTTTTGATAATAGGCCCTACTCTGATTGGTAACATGATTAAACCCTTGGATGCTCTTTCCTCATCATCATAGGCTTTAATAGTAATCTTTCTTCTGGGATCAATGGAATCCTCAAAAAATCCTAAAGCCTAAATTAATTTCATGGTACATATGTTTAAACCAGCACCTCCATCTATTAATACATGTTTGACACAAAAATTGTGGACCATGACTTCTAAGTATAATGATGAATTATGGGGATGAGTCATGGAAACATCATCTTTTTTAGAAAATGAAAGACATGTGGGTGAGGAAAAATGTCCCACCATGGCTTGAAATTGATCCACACTCAGATCATCAGATACAGTTGTTTCAATGAGGGCTTTGTCTAGAATTTCCTTATGCGCTAGGGAAATCTTCAAAAGTTCCAAAACAAAGATCTAAGCAGAAGTTTTTCCAAGTTGATTGATTAAATCATATTGATGTTGAGGCGGTGGCACAATGGATTTTGAAGGAGCACCTTTTAGGACAACTTTATCTTATTCCCTTGTTGTTACGTTAACTTCTCCATATTCCACTTTCTCTTTGAATTTTATAAAATTAACCCGCTTGTCATCAATGTAGATATGATTGATTATATGCTCATTGATATGATTCACATTTTTTCCAGAAGACAACCTTTTGATAGTTGGGAAAGGGATTTTGAAATGCTTGGTGGTCTTCGTTTGATTGTTGATTCCCTTCTATTGTGACAATGTCTTTGTTGATTAAATCTTGAATAGCATTCTTTAAGGCTTGGAAATTATTCGTATAATGGCCTTTACATATATGATATTCACAATAGTATGTATCATTCCACGATGGTGGCTTCACAATGGGTTCAAAGTTACATTGAGGTGGTAAGGTAATAACGTTCTTTTCCATCAAGTCTTTAAGGAAAATTCTAAAGATTGTCCCAATGGAGTAAAAGTTCTTCTATTGGAAAAAAATGAAGATCATTGTGGATTCGTGTTTGATGTATTTCCTAAGGCATTGTTATTTCCACGATACCCTTGGTTGTTGGTATTATTTTGGTTTTGAACAAAAGTTGGATTTTGGCTATTCCTCAGAGGAGGGGGATCATTTCCTTGATTTGTAACCGAGTTGACATTGTTATAGTTGTTGTTGCAAGGAATACAAAGAACAATTGGCTTAGGGGAGACATGATGTGCATCCACAACACCATCATTCACCACATTCTTGTTGCGAGTCCAAAACTTAGATTTGTCATTGTGGTGATTTGAGGAGCTAGGATTGTATCTATCAAGTTTTATTATCCCCCTCTGGACCAATGCACTTTCAATTGTGATTGCATTTTCAATCATTTTCTAAAAAGAGGGAGGACAATGAATATTTAGACGATAATTCATCTCTTGATCTAAGTTGTTTATAAATGTAGTGATCTTTTCCTTTTCAAGAACATGATGTGGATATCTTGTGAACAATCTTCTCCATCTCTGAAGAAATGTGATCAACGTTTCACTAGGTTTTTGCTTAGCCTTGCATAGATCAATCATGGTTATTTGGTGTTGTATGTTATAGGAATATTGTGAGATGAACTCATTGATCAATTCCTCAAATTTTTTGATAGGCGGTGTGATTTTTGATAACCATTCCATAGATTGGCCTCCAAGACTTCGTGGGAACAACCGCATTAAGTATGTATCCTCATGAGTGAATTCTAAAGTCATGTTTCAGAAGTCTCTAATATGGTCAATGGGATCCAATTTCCCATTATAATGATCAAACTTTCAAATTTCACAATGCTTAGGAAACGGGATCATGTTGAGACATCGATCAAAAGGATATGGACAGATATCATCAAGAGTGTATGTCTTTGTTATGGCTCTCCATTGTAGATCTTTAATTTGTCCTTCTAATGTTTTAACATGTTGATTCAAGGCACTAAGATCAGATAAGGGTGTTTCATCAGGATTACTCTTTATGTTCTCAGTATTAAAATCATGAAGCAATTTAGCTCCTTTGTCGGCCAGATATAGGAAATATTTTTGTTTGTCGCATGCTAAGATCTTTTCTACTACTTTGAGAAATATAGGATCTTGTTCGGCTTCTTTAAGGTGACACTCTTCTTCTTGTTCATCCTCACTATCCTCAAGGGTATTTCTCATATCACTATCGAAAGTAAACGGATCTTTTGCTCCTTCAGCCATGTTGTCTTCAAAAAGGGGATTTTAACTCACACTATAAAGGGGATCACTATTTTCACCTTCCTTTTGAGTTGTTGAGGTATGATCTTCTTGTTTCAAAATATCTTCCTTCAGTTTATTGTATCGTGATCGTGTAAAAATAGGCATTTGATTTCAAGATGTTCTCCTAAACTTAGATCATAGTTTGATGAGTGCAATCAATGATGATGTTTTAATCTAATAAGATGAAAATCTTATGATATGATCAAAACTATGTTTCCTAATTCATGGTTGTGGCTTCCAATGATAAAGGATGTCAGAATCCTATTGGGAGAAGTTGAACCGAGAATTTAGAAGTTTATGATGAAAGGTGCACTTGTAAGATTTGATCCTTGTTTTCAAAGAATGATCAGTATATCAAATAGCCTATTTCAACTCACTGAAGTATTTGACTAGGATGTGTCAAATATTCAATAGAAGGTTGTGGTATGTAGTTGAAATCAAGAGGCTGATTGTGATTATGTCGTTGAGAGAGGTCCCTTCTTTGAAAATAGGCTCGTGAATGTAGAGGGTCCACAACGTATTCATCAATAAATCCTCTGACAAAATCTTGGTACCTATGGAGAAATCTGTGATAATGGAGCAAGACATTTCGACTCTTGTATAAAAACTTCCTTCGTTGTAAGGTTTTTTTGTAACTTAGGGGTTTCTTGGGTTTCCTAATCCTATTGGAAATTGACTTCTTGACAAACTTGGTAGATTTCCACTCCCTAAGCATAAGAGAAAATTTTGATACGTTACTGAATCGAGAATGCTATAAACTCAGATTTTTCAAAAACAATGATTCAAGAAAAGTGACAGATGTGCTTTTTTGTTGGTTATATGCGCTACAGAAACAAGGATATGTGCTAGAGAACTGGTCAAATGTGCTTCAATATGCCCCAGATGCACTACTCTGTATCCTATATGCATTGCAGGAAAAATGTTGACATTGACCAGAAAGTTTTTTTTTAGAAAAGCCAGCATATGCACCAAAAGACTCAGTGCACTAAAACATACCCTAAAAGCGTTGAATTAACTAGTGAATGCACTAGAACAGACCTCATATGTGCTAGAATATACTCTATATGCACTAAAACAATTTTTCCAAGGTAATTTTTTTGAACAGTTTGTGAGCAGTTTCAACTAAAATTTGACATGTTCATTTTGGATTATCTTTTATCTGAATTAGTGTGATGGAAAGCACAATAAACACTCTGAAAATAGTTTTTTTTAAGTCTTATACTAAACATCAAGTGTATGTTTCAAAAAATGTTTTTCAGAAAGTGTTTTCACAGGTTTTACACATGACAGATAGTTCAAGTAGACTCACTCTTAGTACTCAGATAGGTCATCATAATAATCAATCACCCACATCTTAGAACTGTGTCAACTCACATAGCCGTGTCACCCTCGAAGGGGCACCTGTGTTTTTGTCTTTTCCAGGTGCATACTCAGAGTGACTGAAGTGGATACCAGATCCCCTGAGCAAATGGTCCTTGGTAGTTATATGGTGAGTATCTTGGGGGAAAATTCTTCCCTCTCCTTGCACTGTGATTATTATGATGTTCGAAAACTGACTTCGGCTGGATACTACACTAGGCTCGTAGTAAGGGTTTCCATTTAGTGCGGCAATAATAAAATCCCTCAGGAGACCTCCCAACCTTTAGAACAAAGGCTTTGGGGATGGTTATCTTGCACACTACTGGAAAAAGAGGATTTCCCCTAATTTTCTTTAAATTTTATAGTGGGGTGGAATAGCCTAGCTTTGGCTTGAACCCACTTGAGTCGTTCCTCTTGGGTGAGTACTTTTTCCCAAAAGAGCAGGCCCTCTACAGGATGTAATAAAGTAGTAAAATTGCATGAATGTAAAAGGCAAGTCTGGTATTCTAGTCACCCAGTTAAGGGGAGAGCATAGACCTATTGCCACAAACACAGTAGACACTGTTCGTTTTTAAAACCCAAATCACAATGATCTAAACTATGAGAAGATGTTGCTTCACAAAAAGCATGGGATTCATTTTAACTACAAAATCAGTGTGTGGTGACTATCCTAGATTGCTTCATTTCAATCCATGTCTATCCTAGGGTTTATTCTTTTTAAAACCAGCTGTGACTATCCTAGATTGGCTATTTTTAAGCCAGAAAAAAGTTATGTTTACGGAAGGCGTCAGACTCAGAAACCTGTTTAGTTACAACCTGCATCCGCCAGAAGATCACTTGTATGTGCAACAAAAACAAGTTAATGTGCCAAAACAGATCCTAAATGTGCTACAGAAAGTCCCAAATATGCTACAAAAACTCCTAAATGCACAAAAACATAATGCAACTAAATTTCTTTTTTTGTTTTTCAAATTTTTTTAACAAACTAAGTCGGGTATATGCGCCATTTTGTCCTGTAGATGCATCGTTATGTTCCTTAAATGCACTGAAACAGTTCCTGGATGCATCAAAGTACCTGCAAGAGCATTGAAAGAAACCACATATGTGCTTTAAAAACCTATGGATGTGCTTCGAAAATCCTCGTATGCGCTAAAACAGAAAATTTTGTCAAAAATTTGAATTCCAGAATGCGAAATCCTGTCAGAAAACCTATAGATAAATATTAAAAAATGGGGCAAGGCCCCACAATGGGCGCCAAAAATGTGTGGTCAATTTTTACGCGTGTTAAATATGTAAAAATAAATGAATCAAACACACCAATAAGGCATTATATCAAAAATAGAATATTAAAATAATAAATATTGCAAACTCAATATCTTGTTATTGATGTTGTCCTATCATCCTCTATCTCTAGTATTTTCATTGATTCCAGCTGGCTCTCAGATTGTATGTTAGGCTCAACGAACAGTTTTCCTAGAGAACGAGACTTGAATATGAAATGCATGCAATGCTAAGACATGATTATTCTGATGCTAAACATGATTGCTAAAATGAAAGATTATGATGATGTTATGAATAATAACACTATAATAATAATGCTAGAATGCAATTAATTTCTAATTCACCTATTGTGTGTTGTCCCCATTGCTTGGATTAGCAGTGCTATTTATAGAGTTTTCAAACGCTGTTGATTGGCTGATATGATCAATGATTGTAAAAATTCCTGGCAGATCAAACGGTTGAGGATGGATGAGAGTGAAGAAAAACAAAAGAAAATAGAAAGCAAGATTTTCTTTTCTTTTCTGTAAAAGAGGTAAGCTAAGATGATAAAGATGAATTGTAAAAAATCATCTTTTTGTGAGATTATGGAAAGATTTTGAAGAAGATAAATAATGAATTATTAAATTCAATTATTTATTTATGGGTGACATGGATATTTTTCTTAAAATAGAATATTTACCCCAGTTTTGAAGAATAATAGAAGATTTCATAATTAAATAGAATATTTAATTATGATTCTAAAAAGATATGGAAGATATTCAATTAAATAAAGATATTTAGTTAAACTTTTAAGAAATGGTATGTAAATGGAATTAATTAAATAAGATATTTAATTAATTAGAAGAAAGATTTGAAAAGAAATATTTAAATTTGATTAAATCAAAAAGACTTAATTAAATTCAAAAAGTGATAATTAATTAAATAAATAAAGTTTATTTATTTAATTAATCAAGTGGACATTTGAATGTGAAACAATTAAATAAAATTGATTTATTTAATCATGATAGAAGAATAAACTGAATGAACAATATAATTAAATTGATTAAATTTAATTATATGTAGAAAACTTTAGAGAAATTAATTAAATAATAAATATTTAATTAAATTACAGGATTAATCAGATATGATCAATTTTATGCATCTACAGTTCCTACAAGGGTTCACCTTCAAGTGTTGACAATTGATATGCTCATGATCCATAGCTTGTTGTGATGACAAAGGGACCTAACCAGTTAGGCTCAAACTTTCATTTACTATATTGATCTGGAAGATTCTTTAAATTTTACTTTAGGAAAAGATCCCCTACCTAGAAAGACCTACATTTTATCTTCTTGTTATAACTTTGTTTCAGTCATTTTTGATATACTTGCAAATGATTAAGAGAATCAAGATGGTGCTCATCTAAAAATTTTAGCTCATTTAGCCAAGATACTTTGTATTCTTCATTAGTGATTAAGTTTTGTAGTGACACTTGCAGTGATGGAAGCTCAACCTCAATAGGTAAGATGCCTTATGATCTGTATACCAAGGATAACAGGGTTACGCTTTTAGGCATGTGGATACTGGTTCGATAGGCCCATCGAGCGGGATTCAAATACAGATGCCATTCATGGCCAACTTCATTGACCATTTTCTTTAGGAATTTTAGAATAGTCTTGTTTGTATCCTCAACTTGATCGTTTCCCTAGGGGTAATATGGGGTAGAAAATCAGTGTTGGATGTTAAATCTTTAACATAGCTCTTTCACATCCTGATTCTTGAAGGGTGTTCCATTAAATCTGAGATAAGGGCTTGTGGAACACCATAACAGCAGATGAGGTAATTTAGGATTGTATCATTGAAAAAAGGCAACTTTCTTGATTTGGGAACAATTGATGATAAATTGGACTTAATAAGGCCTCGATTTGGTGTTGTGAGGTATTTTTCACATCCACATAGTTAGCTCTTGGACCCTTTCAAATACATTTAACAATGTCTTGTAAAGGTGTTGTAAAGTGTTGTAAAAGACTTTCACACTTTTCTAGACTTAATAATCCCATTCTCCCTTAATTCATCATTATAAAATATATTTAATTGGAATTTCACATCAATCTAGAAGGCTTGTAAAATAAACTTAATACTAATCTATTGTTGTAATGTGTCTGACACATTCACATTGGATGTTGTGCCTTCCTAGGCTAAGTGGACCTCATTTTAGTGTTATAAAGTGTATTTAATCACACTTTCACATTGAATTTTGTGTCCCAAGCCATAATTGACCTTCACATCATCATTAATAGGCCCCTATTACCCCATATTGTGCATCTTGAGGCATAAATTGATCAAATAACTGACAAAGTCACCATACAAACCTTATTTCCTTACTTCCTAGCAACCCAACTAGAAAATGGGCCCCTCTAGGACTAATTCATCATATGTGGTGAATCATTCCCTACCGGGTGGGATTGATTCACCCAAGGTGGCGAATGAGTCCCATTTGGGCCATTTTTTAATTTTGAGCAGGAAAAATTAGGTTTTAAGTTTAGTTTTTCTTCATGTCGACCTTGGGGATCCAATTTATGGGAAAATAAGATGAATTTCCTATAAATAAAACCTTCTAATCCCTAAATTATAATCTCTTAACTCATTCACACATCTCTTATCACTCATTTATCATTTTTCTTCCACTTCAAGTCAAGCAAGTTAGGGTTTTATTACTCTAGGTCATCAAGAAAGCTTCAACAGAAATTCAAGGGAAGAATCTTCCTCCATTGCTACAGGAATTCAAGATCAAACATCATGGTAAGGTATTTACTCCCTTATTGCATGCTTCATTACATTCTTTCATCATTTTGGTTTAATTACCTAAAAAGGGGTTTGACCAAGGCAAACCCACATGCCCTAATATCCAATGTTTATCTTTCTCTTCTTGTGTGTTTGCAGATTTAGGCATCTTGGAGGCTTGGAAATCATTTAATATTGCATTGAGAATTTTTTCAAGTCATATCTTCATTGGATAAGTCAATATACTCATAAAAAGTCACCTTCAGACCCAAATTTGATAGTTTTAGAACCAGACAACTGGAGAAGTAGAAAGTACAGACCGAAGGATCTTGTTTCCACCTTTGAATCTTTAGAAATTCAAGAGTGGAATCATTTACCATGGGTGGAAAATGAGTTCCACTTCTAGGACTGATTTTGGTTTTCTACATTTTTGGATACCCATTTGTCTAAAACGGGCTCCAGAATAGTTTCACAAAACTAGGACTAATTCATCTAGAATGGAAAATGAGTCCCACTAGGCCTAAAAAATTAGGATCAACAGCATTCCAGAATTCATTTCTAGCCTCCTTCAAGATCTTAGGTGCACACTTTCAATTGCATACACTTTTGTTGTAATTTACATTCATTTCTAGGTGTTTTTTGCATATCACACTATCTTTTCAAACACTCTTCATTTCCTTAGTTTCCATTCATTAATCAATCAATTTTATCAGTTAGTTGCATTTATCTCATCACATTTAGTCATAATTATATCATACATTCCTTAGTTTGAGTGAACCACCTAGATTTTTTGTGTGGAATCTATCTCTTTCCATTAGGTGAAAGACCGTAATTGAGCAAAAGAGACATAGCATTCCTAACTATTAAAATCTATGGTTCAAGGATAAACTTGTAAATTTTATTTCCCATTATGTAGGTCATAGGAATGTCTTCGACCATCTTGGTAAAGTACTCAGTGGCTGTTATGATAAACTTGCGATCATTAGATGAGATTGGAGTGATTTTTCCTATGAGGTCAATCCCCCACTGCGAGAAAGGCCAAGGTGTGACCATTGGTTGTAACTCCTGAGCTGGAGCATGAATCAGATCTCCATGTTGACATTGGACACACTTTTTCACATACTGATGGGCTTCTCTTTCCATGGTCGGCCAGTAGTACCCCACCCTCAACAATTTCTTAGCTAAAGTCATACCAGTAGAATGGGAACCACATATGCCATCATGAACTTTTTGTTAAAGTTTTCAAGGCTTCCTCTTGGTTAAGACATCGTAGTAATGTCCCCTTGATGCTTCGGTGGTATAAGGTGTCACCTAGCATCATGAATCAGGATGCCTTCTTTACAAAGGTCTTTCTAAGGTTGGAGCTGATATCAAATGGGAGGGTTCCTCTACTTAGGTAGGTGAATCTGTCATGATACCATGGGGATCCAAGACCAATGATGAAACATGCAAATTTGGATTCAGAGATTTTGAAAGTCAATACGAGAATTTTTTCTACCAATTGAAGGACATTGTGTGGCATGTCTAACAATGATCCAATTGTAGCCATAGTGTATGTTTCTTGGTTGTTCATGTGAGGAATCTACTCAAAAGTTATATTAATGAAAAGGTCCTTGAGATTTTCTACCATCTTCTTATAAGGAGTGAGCTTGTAATCCTTGGTTTGGTAGTCATCATTGACTTGATTGATAACCAACTGTGAATCTTCGTAGACTTTCAGCTCTAGTATTTTCCATTGAACTGTTATCCTTAGACCTATGATCAAAGCTTCATACTCCACAATATTGTTAGTACATGGAAACAATATCCAGTATGAATTTGGAATGCAATCACCTTGAGGGGAGATAAAGAGAATACATTCCCCTTATCCATGTTGGGTAAACAATTTGTCAAAGCACATTTTCCATTGATCTACTGCATTGATAAGGAATATTGATTCATCAGGGAATTCAAATATCAATGGATTCTCTGTATAGATGGGTGCCTCTTCCAATTGATCTATGATCACTTGTCCTTGTATTTCCTTTCCCTCCATGTACTCTACGTCAAATTTATTCAAGATCATCACCCATTTCTCCATTCTCCCAATAAGAGTAGCTTTGAATAATAGGTATTTCAATGGGTTGATCTTTGCAATAAGCTTGACTTGATGTCATAGAATGTAATGTCTGAATTTTTTTGAAGCAAAAACCACTACCAAGAATGCTTTCTCAATGGATGAATAGTTCATTTCATAGCTCACCAAGGTCCTACTATTGTAATAGATAGCTCTTTCTTTTCCATATTCATCATGTTGTGTCAGAAGGGCACCTAGTGCTGTTGATGTTGCTAAGATATACAAGATCAATGGTTTGTTTGGTATCAATGGCATGAGCACTGGAGGTGTCAATACATATTCCTTGATCTCTACTAGAAAACTTTATCACACTTCTCATCGCATTTGTAAGTTATTACTTTATGTAGAATATGCGAGAAAGGGTGGATCTTGTCTGATAACTATGTTATGAACCTTCTGATGGATTGCAACCTTCCTTGTAACCCTCTCATTTGCTTCAATGTTTGTGGTGGTTCCATGTCTAGGATGGATTTCACCTTTGTTGAATCAATTTCTATCCCTCTTTGTGAGACAATATAGCCAAGAAGCTTCCCTAATGTAACCTCGAAGACACACATTTTTGGATTCAGTCGTACCTTGTACTCTTCAAGTCTGTCAAAGATGGTTCCTAAGACTTCTATATGCTCACTCCTTTTCTTATATTTTTCTAAAATATCATCCACATAATCTTCAACTATTTTGTGGATCATATCATGAAAGATGAGGGTCATTTCTCTTTGATAGGTTGCTCATGTGTTCTTTAGCCCGAATGGCATCATGTTCCAGCAATATGTCCCCCATGGACAAGTGAATGAAATTTTGTGTTGATCCTCCTTGGTGATCATGATTTAATTATAGCCTGAAAAACCATCCATGAGTGATAGCATTCCATGCCCTGCTATTAAGTCCATGAAGAGGTTGATGTTAAGAAGAGGGAAATCATCCTTTGGGCATGCCTTATTTAAGTCTCTGAAATTCATGCATATTTTGATGCCCCCAGTGGGTTTGGAGACTGATACCAGGTTGGAAACCCACTCAGGATAATCAATTTGTTAGATGAATCCAACATCAAGAAGCTTTTGTAACTCAAG
>VDFB02068580.1:0-58848 GCA_007258455.2 Sequoia sempervirens
TCCCTCTAATTCATCCTCTTGCATAATCCATTTATCCTAATAAGGTTGTACTAACATCCAACAGTCGCTTCGAATATGGGCTCTTAACACTTTGTATGGAACTTGATGCTTGAGTCCTTTAGTCATCTCCTTATCGCATGTCTTCTAAATCCCGTTATCCACATCCCTATCCTTATCCATTTTCATCCCCCTACTATCCAAAAATCCAAAAAAGTCAAAAAATTCAAAAAAGACAAAAAATCCACAAAAAAATAAAATAAATAAAAAAAAAAAAAAAAAATAGCAAGAGAAATAATCCATCCAATGGTGAAAGATTGTGACAAATTGCCTTGGATAAGTACCATGGTGAAACACAGCAAACAAAGCGTCATGCGGTAAATCCCCACTCTTACTTTTCATAGGGGCAACTTCCTAGCGCCATTCCCTCCATCTGCTATGCTTCCTGCTATGCTTCCAGATATGCACCATCTTCCTCCTATACGTCATTTTCATTCATCCCCTCCATCCTACCTATCTTACACATCTTGTTTGACATATCTCATTTATCCCAATCCTTCCATCCTCCTTGTGATCTTGATGGTGATAGGGGAAAACATATAAGCATGCTTTGGACACCTCTTAGCATACATTCCCCTCATCCGCACACTATCCTAACCCTCATTCACACTCATCTACCCTTCCTTATCCACCCACCATGCTACCTTCAATCTCCCTTCCTTATCCATGCATCATATCTTCATCCATCTCACTCCTTTATTTTCCTATCCTTCTATATTGCATCCTTCATGCCTCCTCACACATGACATCTAGAGTGGGGGAATCTATCTTCCTTTGTGATATAGTCGTTGGAGACATCATTCATTCCATCAAAGCAATCCCCTCCATTTCCCTATCCTCATCTCCTTATTGTTGTATCCATCTCCCCATCCCTATCTTTTACATCCTCAAAATGATCCTTATATCCATCTCCCCATCCTTGTCTTCCCTTCCATCCCATAGCCTCCCTTTTCATCTATTCATCTAGTAACCTTTTCCTCACCCAAATCCTTATCCCTCTATCCAATCCATCCAACCAATCCTTTTCATCTCCCCATCCTCATTTCCTTCTCCTCATCCCATCTTATAATTCTTTGTCATTGGTCTCTAGCTATAGGCTACTCCCCACGCAATCCAATGCCATCTATCTTATAAATCATCACTTGAATATTTTGCATCTTGTCGACCTCCTATCATCTCATCATTCATCTTTCCCCTTTTTTTTCAGTCCTCTCGAATCCTCGACCTTGCCCTGGTCCATGGGTGGACCCGCCCCAGCTCGAGCGGACCTGCCTCGGTCCTTGGGCAGACTCGTCCCAGCTCGGGTGGACTCGCCTCGGTCCCTGGGCGAACCCACTTGGGTCCCCGAGCGGGGCCCCCGCCTGAGCTTGTGGGCGGACCCACCCAGCTGTGGGTAGATCCGACCGAGCTCTTGGATGGACTCGCTTGAGCTCGTGGGTAGACTCACCTGGCTATGGGTGGATCCGCTCGAGCTCATGGGCAGATCTTATACATTTGGGCGGACTGTGCTAGGCAACTGCCCCTCCGTGGGTCCTTGGTTCATCCCACCAAATCACCTCCTCCATCAGCCCCCGGATCATCCATCCCAATCCACATTAGGAATTCATTTGAGGTACAGTTTTTTCGAAACTTCGGATGCCATTACTTTTTACTCGGTGTCGGGTTGAGTTGAAATTCTGAGACCTCAAACTTTCATCTTGACCTCAAAATTGCAATTTAGTGTTTTCGAGTTTGAAAATCTTTTTTTCAATAACTTGGAGATACATCTCAAATTTGGGATGTTGGTTGGCAATTCATCTAATTTAGTTTTATTTTTTTTTGAAAAAAATGAACTCTGACGTATGATAGCAAAGTTTCTAAAATGGAAAAATTTGACAATTTTAGAATTGCCAAATCTGGAAAAATCGATTATTATTACGTCAGTTAAAACTCGGAAACTTGGTGTAGAATCAATCACATCATCCTCTATCATTCTAGCTTCATTGGCAATCCTAATATGAGCTTTAATCTAATCCCAATAAAACAGCAAAAGCCTAATCGACTTTAGTCATGGGTCGAATCTTTGGATATCGAAACAAATCTTAATATCACTCCCTCCATCTTCTTCAATTTTTTCCTATTCATCCATTCTAATCATTCATTCACTCATAAACGTTCATCCATTTCAAACCTTCATCTATCATCTCAAACATCCCTCTCGATCATCTATTTCAAACCTTCATCTATCATCTCAAACATCCCTGTCGATCATCTATTTCAAACCTTCATCTATTCCAAACTCTCATCTTCTCATTCCAAGAATCATTCATCCATTGTGAGTGGTCGTTTACTCATTTTGAGTAGTCATTTATCCCTCTCGATCATATTTTACTCATTCCAAGTAATCTTTCATCTATTCTGAGCCTCCTTCTCTCGTTTTGAGCTTTGTGTAGTCACCATCCTCTGATCCAATCCAACAGGTCTATCTTGGCTCATCATCTCGGTCCCATCATCTTATCCCCTTATCTAGGGTTATCTCATCATCCTTTATCCATCATCTGTCTTGGAATTTTGATAAACTACATTTGCCCCTACACTTTCCATTAGGCAAGGTCGATCATTTGATCCACCCCCAAGACTGTTCGTCTCCTTTTATCATCTATCATCAATCTTTCTTCTTTCTCCTTCACATCGTCCATCAGTCTCCATCATGGTGTTTCGTCGTCCTTTTATTGAACTAAGAGGGCTTTGCACTTCCACGTAGGCAAGGCTAATCTTTGATCGACCCCTAAGCACCTAGGTTGCTAGGATGTGTCAGTCTCCTATCTTGTGTCATGTCTCTTGTGTCCTATCGTCAAGCTATGCTCTTATCAAGCTAGTTCTTAACATACAAGATCGACTTGTATCAACAGATCCAATCGATTCACAGATATCCTCGTCATATGATCTTTTCAATTTATTATCCATCATGGTCTCAACAAGATGCATCCTTCCTAATAGACCTCATCAATCCCATCCATCCCCTTGATCCTATGACAAATGACGTTTGAAATTGATTGCGATATTTTGATGCTTTTTTCTTTTGTTTATCATTTGAGCTCCCTATCATCACTTGTCATGGTCGCCTTGATCCATCACATCATGGTGTGCTTTGACTAGTCAACATAAGGGTGTATCTTGATCTTTTCTGTCTTCTCGATTGTCCCACGTAGTACCCACCAAGATCCATATGGTCTTGTGTTATATTAGGAATCCTTGTGTGTGTGTAGTTATCCCAATACCTGGCCCGACCAAGGTCATCGCGACTTTGGGGTGTTGGGATAGCCTTCTTGTTTGATGTGTTTGTTTCATGCATTAGACACTAATTTTCCTTGGTCCTTTATAACTTGGTGTATCGTGTCTTTTGTTATAGCAAAAATCAGTGCTTCTAACGATGGAAAATTGCATTTCATCTCCATCCTCTCATCTATCAAAATTCCCCCCATCCATTCATCCTTCATCACTCTCAATCTTACGCCACCTTTGCATCCTCTTCCCTCATCTCCTTTCATCTTTTCATCCATTTCGAGAAGACTCCATTGTTTCTAAAACCGCATGTCCTCTCGAGGGGGCATCCTTCATCCCTAATTTTCATCATTTTCTTTTTCTCTTCCTAGTCACTCCTTTAGATGACTGGGGCATCTTTTTCAATCTAACCATTTTCTTCTAGGATCATGTTTTAATATTCCTTAATGATGCTACTTAAGTAACACCATCTCTCAAAGAGGGGAAAAATGAACACCTAAATTTGGATGTAATTTGTATCCCCTTTAGTCTAAGCATCCCTTATACTTGCATTAATTAAGTAATATCACTATTATTTAATTAATACCTCTAAGTTCTAATCCTAAGGTATCTAGTTAAATAATTAAACACCTTCCCCTTTCATCAAATGAATTCCTCACATGTCATTTTCATCTAATCCTAATCCATCTCCTAATTTCTTCATTAGGGATGTGCACATACCTAATCCTTGATTATGATGTGTCACATCCTCCAACTTTTGCAAGTTGGCCTCTAATCTCTCTTATCCACCTAACCCTCATCTAATCCTTCATTAACTAGCCTAATCAACCTCTCAAGGAATTTTTAATTCCTTTTATCCTTCCAAGGAATATTAAATTCCTTTTTCTCTTCTCCATGTGAGTTTTGACTTGTCACATCAAGTCACATGTCACATCCTCCATAATCTCCCACTTTCCTCTAATCTACCACTAATTTGTCTAATCAGGTACTTGCACAACTTTAATCATAATTAGGTCTCCATGTCATTTATGGAATGTGTTCTAAGTCAACTTCATTAAATATTTTCTCCTTTTGGAGAAGGCACCCCTTTTCCCCATGTGAATTTTTAATTCACATTTAATCCCCCAATGCATTCCAAAGAATTTTAAATTCCTTTTCTCATCCCCATGTGGATATTTGAGGAATTTTTAATTCCTCACATGTCCTCTCACCCACATGGGGACAAGGACCTCCTTTATGAGGAGATCTTGTCCAATCCCAATGTACTATGTACTTCTTCCATGTCATGTACTCTCCTTCCACCTCATGTACACATCATCCTTTTCAAGCCACTTCGTATGCCACATGTCAAGATATGAGGGCTTGTGAGTTCTCAACTCACCTTAACCCTACATCTTAATCTTGGTGGCTCAATATTGACCATCCATTTTCCCTAGAGAATTCTAAAAGTCTTTATAAATACACCATCTTTTGTCTCATTTTAAGAGAGATCATTCATGCTAGCCAAACTCTTGCAAAATTTTTCCTTGAGCCATACTTAGCCAAATTTGCACTCTTGCATCCATTTCCACTTATCTTTCCATCCTCACCTCATCTCATAGCTTGCATCTTGCCATCCAAGGAGCATACAAACATCAAAGATCGAAGGGCCAACCAATGGACAACATAACAAGGTGAAATCTTCCATTTTGCTTGGCTAAGCTAATCATTAGGCTAATCTTGAAGTGTAGGGTGTTTTTAGTTTTTATTTTCTCTCTTTGTTTGTTGTTTATTTTCTAACACTCATTTTCACCTTATCACAATTATTATTAAGCGAGCTTATCAATCTTATTATGCTACTTTAATTTAATGCATTAAATGTTGGATTAACACAGACTATTGATTTGGATGTTGTATTTGCATGAGGCTTGTCATTGGATGTAGGTACCAGGGGTGCAAAGTGAGGCAGATCATGTGGTTCTGTTGACTAAGAGATAGATAATTGGTATGTCATTCTAGTGTTGATCTTGTCTATAGATTCTAGTAGCCTAAGGTTGATTCAACATAGGATTTTAATATATATATTTTTCTAGAGTTACTTGACTCGGCTAGGTTGAGCCATTAGGTAGACATAAATATCTCGCTTATTTGACCATGCTTAATTTGGAAGATTTAATTAAGGTCTATGAGAGAAGGGGGTAAATTAAAATAAATAAATATTTAAAGGTGAATAAATAAATAATAAAATTATAAATTATATAATTGATAGCTACATTATTGAAATGACAACAATTTAAAGACAATGAATAAATAAACACTCACCACATGAATATTACCTAAAAGAAAATAGATGGATGTTGAAAAGAAGAAAATTAAAATAAAATAAAATAAACCATAATTTTAAATGTCATTCACTAAATTGACATTTTCAAAGGGATGTAGAAACTAATATTCCCATCAAATTAAATAAAATGTAGAAAGAAATAAAGTCTATCATTGAGCAAATATGTAAAGGAAAAGAGGACATAGGAAAAAGAAGGAGAAGCTTTCATGGGAGAAGAAGGCAGCTAAGACAACACCAGAGGCATAAATATCGACCAAGGAGGAAGAAGCTTGGTGAGGAGGAGGACAACAAAAGCATTAAGTGGCCTGGCAACCCCTGCAACAACCGCCAATGGCAGGAAGAAGTTTTGACTAGCATGCCATGAAAAAGCCCATCCATTTCTTCTTTAACTAGATTGGAAACACCTCATTTGGAAAGAGGATTTGGGAAAAAGAGAAGAAGAGGCAACAAAAGGGCGTAGTTGAAGTGTGGATAAGTTTTGAAGAGAAGACCAGTGTTTGGCAACTAGGGAATTCCATTTTTCTACTCAAGATTTCACTATCTCAGGTTTGAAACACTTCTATTATGCAATACCATTCTATGTTACAACCCTTGTGAAATTTTATTTTTGGCTTTGGAATCTTGATGTAAAGTTCTTGCAATAAATAATTTGTTTGGAGAGCTCACCACATGCTCAAGCGTTGGGAGTTGTTTTTATTTTATAAATTTAAGCAAGTGTAAAGGAAATAACTTAAGAACTAAGAAATCAGAAAAATAAACCTCCACACCAGTTATAGGATGGGGTGCTTGATTAGGAAAACTCTTCTTGCATATTCTGAAGAAAAATATTAAGGAAATGAGGGCAGGGTATTTTGACTTAAGCAAAGATTTTAGAATCATCAAATCATATAGTTGTTTGGCTGCATAAACATTAGTGAGGCTCATTAATTTAGAAGTGTACATAAGCATTTTCTCATTGAGTTGTAGTAGTTAGTTTTAAGTTCATTTCATTTGCTTGATTGAGTCTCAACAAAGGTTAAGTTGATAATCTTGTAGTTAGAAGCATAAGGGGAGAGAAGGGTTGTATGCATCCATTTAAGACAACATTAAGCCATAGAAGTAGTGTGACAGATTTAGCTTCACCTTCACAACTACCTTACACAGTTTTTGTGTTACCCCATTGAGATGTGGGCAGTAATTTAAGGAAACATTTAGCTAAGTGGTAAGATTTATGTTGTTAACCAACTACCACGATAAACACAATAGTGCGTTTACTATCCTTATGGGAATAACTAGATTTGCTACTCTAATAGCTTCATATGTTGGTTCAACTGCATAATCTTAATGGTCTGATTTTTATTTAGTAAACTAGTTGGTCAAATATGATGCAAATGCATTAAAATACCTCTTTCAACATAATCTTAATGGTATGATTTTTATTTAGTAAACTAGCTAGCCAAATATGATGCAAATGCATTAAAATACCTCTTTCAGCATAATCTTAATGGTCTTATTTTTATTTAGTAAACTAGGTGGTCAAATATGATGCAAATGCATTAAAATACCTCTTTCAGCATAATCTTAATGGTCGGATTTTTATTTAGTAAGCTAGTTGGTCAAATTTGATGCAAAGGAGTTAAATAATATCTTTCAACATAATCTTAATGGTCTGATTTTTCTTTAGTAAGTTAGTTGGTCAAATCTGATGCAAAGGAGTTAAGACATCTGTTTCTGTTATTGTCATAATAGTCCAATTTTGCTTTAGAAATGGTGTTGGTTAAGTCTGATATGAAAAAAAAAGAAAAAAGATTAAGATAACTCCCTTAGTTATTGTATTTTTGGACCAAATTTACCTTAGAAATGGTGCAAGTCAAATCTTTTACAATTAAAATAAAATTATGTGGGATGCTAACTCTATGTGATCCCTGCACATTGTATAATCTTTGTCCAAAAGTGATTGTGGCAAGGTATTCCCTCTTCATAGAGGTTTTCCCAAATTGAAGCATCAAACAATGTTATTGATAAAATAACTCTTTCATAACCTTAGGCTAAAACTAGGATGAAGACATGGTAGAATGTAAGCAATGCTTGGGGAAGGTGAGTTGATCTATCGCTATCCCCAAGTTAAATATCCACTCCATACCTCTTTGCCTTGTTGGCTACTAGGACAACCATCTATATGTGGGTTATTTTATTATGAATGAGCAAATAGGCAGCCAGTCTCCTCCAATGGAGTACTTGAACTATTGTAGTATGGAATTACAATCCTTACAAATCTGTGTTTGAAAATTATACTCGAAGGAATGAATAGAATAGATAACCATCTCAAGGTATCTAGAGATGCAAAGTTAACTTCCCTCCATCATAAGGTGTCTATGAGTATGAGGTGCTCTTCATGAAATATCTAGCTATGCCATGCTTGGGTGTAGCTATGATGGGATTCTATTGATCCTAAGTTGGAACCTACTTTTGGTCCAACACTAAGCTTGAGCCAATGAATAGTACTACTTGAGATGGACGGTAGTCTAGGAGTAGAACTAGGCTCGAGATGGACAAAAGACTAGGGGTAGTACTACGCTTGAGATGGATGATGCTCTAGGGGCAACACTAGGCTCGAGATGGACAATAGTCTAGGGGAAACACTATGCTCGAGATGGACAAGAGTCTAGAAGAAGTACTAGCTGAAGATGGTCATTAGTCTAGGGGCATTCCATGCCAACAATGGCTACTCTTGGTTGCTTAGCTGATAGAAGGACTTTCAGGAAGGAAAATTCCCTAGCAAGCTCAAGTAGGTGGAATGAACTCCCTGTGTAACCCTACAACTGTTAAGGGATCCTTAAGCTACCATAGCTAGGCATACCATGGAAAGAGGGTCAATAGGAAGACAATTTACACATAGATTAGGAGATTGAATGACACACTCTCTCTCTCTCTCACCACGTGCCACATAATTTGCTTGGAGGGGTGGATATGGTTTGAATCCACCTTGGGTTTGGACTAGTTTGCACCCCACCATGAGTAGAGCTGGCGGGGATGTGGAGATAACTCGAACTCAATCATGAAGGTATGAACAAGCTAGCTAGTAGATACCTTATGGTTTAATGCAACAAGTTGTACTAGTGGTTTTTGTAACTAATATGATATTATAATGATAAAGCTTATCTCCATTATTGTTTATATGATTCTAATCTTCTATGTGATCTTTCTTGCATGATGAATAGAAGAATAAAAAAAATTGTGCATAAATTCTCCTCTTCGTTGTGGCGGTTTTTACACAATTGTGACATTGAATTCTTGAAGGAGAAGTAACCACCTAATTATCCTTGCATTTACCACTAGTTTTTTCATGAGGTACTTAATGGCTGAGTGATCTATATGCACTGTAACTTTATATCTTGTGACATAATGTCGAAACTTCTTAATTGCATGCACTACAACCAAGAATTCTTTCTTTGTTGTGGTATAGTTCTTTTCTGTTGGCGTCAAGTTCTTGTTGATGAAATATATAGTATATTTTCCCCCATTATCATCTTCTTGCCCTAGCACCACTCCAATGGCATCATCAGATGCATCAACATAAATATGGAATTGAATATTCCAATTAGGTCCTCGAAGGACAGGGGTAGAGATGAGTTTTTCCCTAATAATTTTGAATGAAGACTGACACTTAGGCGTCTAAATGAAGTCTACATTCTTCTGGAGGAGAGAAAACATAGGGGTTGTGATTTTGCTAAAGTTTTCTATGAATCTTTGGTAGTATCCAGCATGCACTAAGAAACTCCTGACATCAATTTGTGTGTTTGGGATCTCGAGTTGTATAAATTCTATTTTCTTAGGATCAACCTTAATTCCTTCAGCTGAAATATGATGTCCCAACACTATTCCTTGTTCCACCATGATCAAAAATTTCTCGTGACTTAGGGACAACCGATGATCCTCACACTGTTTTAACACCTTGTCTAGATTCGTGAGGGCTTCATTGAAAGTTGGACTGTTTACAATAAAGTTGTCCATATAGACTTCCACACACTCATTTATGAACTCAACAAATATAGTTAGAATGGCCCTCTGAAATGTGGTAGGAGCATTACATAGCCAAAAGGGAAGAACCCTATATGAAAATGTCCCCCAAGGGCAAGTAAATTTTGTCTTATCTTGGTCTTCTGCTGCTACCTGTATCTCGTTGTGTCCACTAAATCCGTCCAAGAATGAAAAATATTTCTCCCTGCCAAGTTATCCAACACTTGGTCCATGAATGGCAGGGGAAAATAGTCTCTGCATGTCACCTTGTTAAGCTCCCTATAGTCTACACACACACTCCACTTCCCGCTCTTCTTTGAAATTACAACCAAGGGTGACACCCACTTGTTGTCAGAAATTAGGTAGATAAATCCTACCTACAAGAGTTTCTCAATCTTAGTCTTAACGATGTCTTTGAGGGTAGGATTGAGTCTCCATTGTGGTTGGCGAATAGTTCAAACATCCTCAGTATCTAGATATGATGCATACACACACTAGGGTGTATTCCTGTCATATCTTTATAGTCCCAGGTGAACGCTTTAGATCTACTCACCAGGGTGTCAAACAATCTTTGTTCTTCCATCTCAGTCAACCAACTATTGATATTCAAAGTTTTTCCTGGCAGCAACATAATTTTTTTGACTCCCAGATGGTTGGACATGACAATGTACATAGGCCTTGTCAGAGTGTTAAGTGGATAGTTGTGAGGTACAATTTTATGAAGCCAGGAAACATTTACAAAGAAATGGTGAGTTTTTGGAACTAAATTCATCAAAGGAGAAGGTAATCTAATGAAACTAGCACCATCAAATTCTACATGATCTATGTTGATTGGGTGTCCTAGGATTTCTTCTTCGTTTGACATTTCCTCACTACCCGAATCCATGGCAAGATTTTCCACATCATTCTCCAATTCATCCTCTAGCTCTTCACCATGCTGTTTAATAATTACCATGGCTAGTGAAGCCAAATTCTCCTATCCATCATGGCTTTTTGGTTCATCAACCCATACTTTACTGTGTTCAACAGGCTTGGTAGGAGGATACAAAAACAAATGTTTGCTATTAGAGCCATGTGAGATGGTCATTCCTCCCTCCCTATAGTCAATTTTGGCTGCAAGGATAGCCAACCATGGTCATCCCATAATTATTGGGTAGCTGTCCTTAGGTGTAAGGGATTCAATTATCTGAAAATCTATCGGATATTCCAATCCATCTACCTTAACAAGAACGTTTTCAATGATGCCTTTTGGGATAGCTATGGATTGATTTTCCATCTGTAAAACTGTAGTTGTGGGGCATAGATCAGTAAGTCCCAATTTTTCCATCACTTCAATAGTCATCACATTAATGACTGCTCCAAGGTCCACTAAAGCATTAGGTATTGCTACCTCATTAACTGTTACTGTTATAAGTGGACTGCTTAGATCATCATACTTCAGAGTAGTGGTCATCCCAGCCAACAAATTAGCTAGGTACCCATTTATATGAACAATATTAATTTGTTTTAGTTTTCTCCCTGGGGTCTTAATACACAACTATTTAATAAGCTGGTTTAACTTAGGGATCTCTTTAATTGCCTGTAACAAGGGAACTTCAATCTGCAATCATTTAATTTCTTGTATCAATGCATTCTTAGTGGTTGAGATCACTTCTAGAGCATCTTCCACAAGAATTGGTTTTAGTCACTCAGAAAAAGGTTCTTTGATTTTGTCCTTAGACACAAGGTGCTTCAGAAGTTCAATTGGAGACTATTTGTCTTTCAGTGCTGAATCCTTCAAAAATTCAGTTGGAGACTGACCCCCCTCCTCCTAAGGTAGGTCAGAAGCTCCAACTGAAGATGGTGGGTCGGGCTCAGGTTCTACGGATGTGGGTGTTATGAATTTTTTCTCAGCAGACTTCTTGATAGGTTCATCGATGATTTCTTCAATAGTTGGCTATGAAAGTGTTTTACCAGACTTCAACTGTAGGATTCCATAGTGTATGGCATTAAGTCCAATGATATTGTCTTTTTCTACAAAATATACTAGAGTATTTGGACGATTGTTCTTTGGATTAGGGACTAGTTGCACCAGAAATGGTGGCTAGTTGACTTGTTCATTTTGTTGCGTGTTCTGAATGGGTGGTAAAAGATTTTGTTGTTGGATAGGTAGTCTCCTGGGGCCAGTGTAAAATTGATGCTGAGGTTGATTCCATTGAGGAATAGGATTTTGAGGGTACCATTGCGGTTGAGGCTAATTAGGCCACTGAGGGTTACCCCAAGATTGATTCACCCATTCGGGTGGTCCCCAAGGATAAGTTCCCCAATTAGAGGGTACTAGAGGTGGTGCCTGAGGATAGGGTGCTCCCCATTGATTATTGTTCCAATTGGGTTGGGGTCTCCAATTAAGATTGAAATTCTGGCCATAGGAAAAATTGCCTCCAGTTATTTGATTAACAACGTTCACTTCTTCCTCAACTGGGGTTGTTCTTTTCTTGGAATTTTTAATGGTGTTCAGTATCACACACTAGTCAGTGGGGTGATTTTAGTCACACACTTGACAAATGTCAATCTTATCAAATTTTTCTAGGGGACATTCTCTTAGCAAATGTTTATTTCGACATCTGGGACAATAGATGGATAAGGTCTCAGAGTTTTGTGTTTTAGCTTGTATGTTGTCTAAAGTGGTGTTTAACTAGACGAGAATGTTGGTCTTAAGGTTGACGAGTTCTTCACGAAGTTTGCTAATGTCACCAGAACCTCTAAAAAGGGTGGACTTCCTAATTCCTCCTTGAGTTCAAGAGAAATTTTGACACAGTTCCATAATATCATCTAGTCCCAATTGGGACACGTCTCCTTTTCCCATTAAGTCCAAGCTCTTATGAGTGTCGTCATTGAAACCTTTAAGGAATAAGATCTTCAAGATATCGAAACTTATAACTTCTCCACCACAATGTTTAAATAAGAAGATAAACCTATCTAGGTAATCCTCTAAAATTTCATCCTCATTCTAGCTTACTTTGAACAACTCTTCTTTCCTATCACTAACCCTGTAACTTTGGTACTTCTCTAAGATTCCATCTTATCCCAGGAGGTTATCGACTGAGAAGGAAATCCCATAAACCAATGCATAGCTGATTCTTTCAAAGTAGAAGGAAAAAGCTTTAGTTTCTAATTATCATTCTTGTAGTCATATGTTTGACACAAGACTTTAAACTCAAATAGAAACTGGTCTGGGTCCTTAGTAGACAAACCCCGAAAGGTTGGCAAAAAGGTGGGTGAGATGTTTTTCATTATTGCATCGTCATCCACATCAATAGCAATAGGATAATTGAATGTGCATGGTTGTGGAGGGTTATCGTTATTGTTGGTGGCATTTCTTTGGTCACCCATGATGTTGAAGAAAATATGATTTTCGTCCCAAGTTCACTTAGTTGGGCGTGGTTCAAGGGTTTGCAAATGAATATACTCCTCTACAACTATAGGTTCTCTTTCCAAGGTATGTGGGAAGGTCTCAGGTTGGCCCCATTCGGTCAATTCCTCTGTAAGTCTTGATCCGAGTTGCCTTCCTCCTGACTTGTTGTTGGTATGTCAATTGGGGGGGGTTTTGGTATGAACCTTCCATGGGGGACTCATTTCCTGACCATTGAGAAAAGAAGCCAAAGAAATATTTCTATCCCTAAAAGAGGTCTTCAAGATATCTCCTACGAACACTAGAAAAAGGAGTCCTTGGAAACAATGCCAAAAAGTGATAGGCTGTCGTTAGGTCCTAACACTTTAGTGAATAAACACATCAATAGATCGACCGGGAAGTGTCCAACAACTATATGCAATAGAAGACATCTCAACTTCTCTCTCTCTCGAGTTTCCTAAATACTAACCAACTGAATAAAAGTTCTAGGCAAAGGGGCCTCTAATCTTGAAAGCAATGAATCATCTATCTAGAAAGCAGGAAATGACTCAAACCAAAAAATAGAAAAATATGAATCTGAAAAGCATTACCACTAAACTAGAAAGCATGGAAATGATTAACTTAAAGAATGCATAAATTGTTGAAGAAGTAAAACATGTAAAGAAATTAGGAAACATTTATCTAATGCAAAAGATAACAAGCCAACTGCTAACATAAAACAATTTAACAAAATCAACTGAAGAAAGGTGCTCCAGACATTCAAATGTTAAGTTTAGAAACTACAGACTTAGCTACAACCTACAGGCTTGAAATTGACAACATAACATATACTCATGAAGATGAATTAGAATTTCATCTGTTATCTACTAAAAGAAAATATAGAATAAGAAATAGAATACTTATCTATCTATCTATAACCCTCGAATGGCCAGCTATCAGGTGTGTCTACAACTATCTTAGATCACATGCACTGGAAATCTCTAAGTTACTTCATTCCAAAGACTTCATTCACATTGCTCAGTAATTCAAAGGGTGGCAGGAAAACTCCTTTTTATTCAAATGGTAGTTTTTACTCAAAAGACATATTGGTAGCATAATGATAATCTTCTGTCTCTTCATCATTTGCAACAATTACATATTTATATGAAGAAAACTAAAAATATCCTACTTTCTAGTTGATAGAGTCTTTTTAACATATTTCCAATAACATATGGACTTTAAAGCCCATGACATAGAATATTAAAGAGGCTCGCATGAGCCATAAAGTTTTTGAAACTGAAAAATAACAGACTATGAAGACTCAGCCCCAAACATGTGGTCCTGAAATTCTGGCACTTGCTCACTTGTTTTCAAAAGTATTAAGATCCATGTTCATTTCCCTTTTGAATGGAATGGTGATTGGGAGTGGTGTTGACCTTCGAAATGCTCAAAGACTAAACCATTAAATCAACATAAGTAAGCTTAATTCGCCTAACTTCAAGAAGTAAATTTTGTATGCTTATTCATAAAAAGAGAGACATAATTTTTCCTAAAGGTAATCAATTGGTAGGGTAATTTGGGCTGAGAGGTTTAGATTTGGATATTGAGGCCATTATGTTGATGAGGTTATTTTTACCTCATCAGTTTGAATGTTTTATTACAAATTCAGGTTCAAGAAAATAAAGTTGCACTTGAGGTGGCCCACTTACAAGTGCTCCTCAACCACTAGAGTAATACCACATGTGTGGTGGCCAAAGTTCCTTCATCTCCCTCTTCCTCCAAGGGTTTCTCACCTTCTCGCAAATGTTGTTGTGGAAGGATTATTTCTTCTTAAGGTACCTCAGAGATTCACTCCAAGGCCTCTACGTTGATTAGAAGAAGGGACCATGGTCAATGGGGTTGTTCACGACTTGCTCCTTGGTGCTCCACCTCCTTGCCACCTATGCCCAAGGAACCTCTAGGTATCCTATTGTAGGTGCTTCTATCTGGTTTGATTCCAACAACTTCCCTTGCTTGGCTATTGCTATTTTTCAATCTCGTGTTAATGAAGAAGAATAAAACTAAAACTAAAAGTATATTAATGGGTATGAACCTCTCATGGGTAGTCCAAACATTGATAATGTATGAGGAAAATTGAGTGAATAGGATCATCCTCCTCCCCCCTCTGCTACTACTTAAGCCACTTAACAATATTGTATTTATTTTTATATTTTTTATGCTTTAGACATTAGCCCTATGTGGACTCTAGGGCTATGAATATTTTCCACACATTTTTTGTGAATATGTGTAATATTATAAATTATATTTGATAATATAGATGCTTATATAAAAAAATAAAAACTAAACTAAAATATTCAAACCCTAATTCAAAAATAAGCTAAATGGATGCATTATGTGATCATGGAAGCCATTAATGGAAGCTTAAAGCTAATTAATGCAATTAAAACAAACTAAAAGATGCCAAATGTGTGCTAAATATGAGTGTGAGTGTGAGTGATTTTAACAACATACCTCTGATGTTAAAAAGATGGATCCATTTGTCTCCAAATAGTGACCTATTTATAGGAGAGCAAATGAGAAATGGAGGGTTGAGATAAAAAAGGGTCAATCAATGGTCAAGGATGAAAGAAGTTGGAGGCATGGATCATGGATTCTCATCAGTGGATGAGAATGAAAGATGATATTTTAATCAAAGGTTAACATTCCTTCAAACAAACACACTTTCAACTTGTCCAAGAGGTCACAAGTTAACTTGCTTAAGAAGCTAAGTAAGCTTTTTGAAAAAGGATTATTCTCGTTTCTCAAATGAGTGAGTTGAGAAATATTCTTTGGAATATTCTCATGGGTGAGGGAAAAGGATAATTTAGTTAATTAAAACTAAATTAAATTTTGCAAAACGGGGAGTAATATTCCTTGGGAATATTCCTTTTGGAGGAATGTGCAAAGGAGGAATATTCCCTTAGAATATTCCCTTGCAAGTGGGGGGAAATTAGATTTAATTGATAATTAAACAATATTAATTATGCAATTAGGGAATTGAGAAGAATTAGATGATATTCACTATATAAAATGATTTAATGAATGGGGGAAAGGTGGAAAGTCATTTAATTAAATAACTTAGGGTTATTTATTTAAATAAGAAGATTTAGGGTTTTAAATTAAATAGTTTGATTTATTTAATTTGACATGATGAAGTGTTAGAATGAAAAGGGGTGAATTGACCCGATTAAATTAATTAGGTTAATATATGTAAATGATACAATTAATCAAATAACTAGGCTAATTTAATTAATTAAGCGAAAAGAGGATGGGTTTCTAGACGAAATGATGTTAGTATACTTGATTCGAGTGTATGATATCATTCAGGACATTTTTTCAGTGTCTACAACAGTATGATAGGAAAGAAATTCATAATGGGAAGAAGAATAATTATATAGTGACTTCAAATGGCAAGATAATTAAATTGATACCTTTGGAAGAAGAGGACAAAAGTGAAGCTTGTGGCATTGCCAAACTATGTTTGGTAGATGGAAGGAAGTTTTTGGAAGGATTGGGGAATGAAAAAATGTGTTTTGCATTGATTCCAAAGAAGTGAAATAATTAGGAAGCATATAATTCCATTGCAAAAGATGAAAGATCCATCATCAAACGAAGTAGTTGAACTGTTGATAGAGTATGAAGATATCATATCATAGAATGTACCATATGGATTACCATCGGCCAGGAGCATTAGTCATCATATAGATCTAATACTGGGAGCAAGTTTACCTAACAAAGCAACACATAGGATGACAACTGTAGAGAATGCGAAGTTGAACAAACATATACAAGAGTTGTTGAAGAATTAATTGATTAGAGAGAGCTTAAGCCCATGAGTGGTACCTATTGTACTAGCACCTAAGAAAGATGGAGAGTGAAGAATGTGTACTGATTCAAGAGCAATCAATAGGATCACAATCAAGTATAGATCCCGTTGCCAAGGATGGATGACATTCTAGACTGTTTGAGTAGAGTAAAATATTTCACAAAGATTGACCTAAAGTGTGGATATCATCAAATCAAAATAAAAGAAGGAGATGAATGGAATCCTACATTCAAGATCAATGAAGGATTGTATAGGTGGTTAGTGATGCCTTTTGTTTTAACCAATGCACCTAGCACTTTCATTAGGTTTATAAATGAGGTACTAAAGAAATTCTTGGGTAAGTTTGTTATTGTTTATCTATATGACATTCTAATAGTAAGATGTAAGACCAAAGAAGAACATTTGTGGCACATCAAACAAGTATTACATAGGTTGAGAGAAGAGAAGTTGTTGATAAATATCAAGAAGTGTAGCTTTATGAAGATAGAGTTGGTACATTTTGGATTTGTCATTTCTGCTAAAGGTTTGAAGATGGACCTTGAGAAGATTAGAGCAATTGTTGAGTGTTCTACATTGGTGAACGTTGGAGAGGTAAGATCATTCCATGGGTTGGAAAGTTTCTACCGAAAATTCATAAGGAGCTTTAGTATCCTTTGTACACCTATGAAAAAAATTGTGAGAGGATATAGGAAAGACTTTAAGTGGACATCCAAAGCACAAAGAAGTTTTGAAATGTTGAAGAAAAAGGTGACAGAGCAACTTGTGTTAGAATTTCCTAATTTTGATAGAGTATTTCAAGTTGATTGTGATGCCATTGGAAATGTAATAGGAGTAGTACTAAGTAAATAAGGAAGACCTATAACTTATTTCAGTGAGAAGTTGAATGATGCCAGAAGGAGATATTCAATTTATGATCAGGAATTCTATGCCATAATTCAAGCCATGAAGAAGTGGAGACATTTTTTGCCTAAAGAGTTTGTGTTGTGCATTAATCATCAAGCCTTGCAGTATTTGAACAGTTTAGGAAAGTTGAACCAGAGACATATGAGATGGGTAGATTTATCGTAGATTTGAACATTTGTGTTGAAGCATAGGAGTGGCAAGTCAAACAAGGTTGTAGATGCATTGAGTAGGACTTGCTAACAAGATTAAAGATCAAAGTATTGGGTTTTGATGAACTAAAACATATGTATGAGGATGATCCAAATTTTGTTGATGCTTTCCATGCATGTAAGGAACCAATAGTGATAGATAGGAATCAATGGTTGGACTATTTCATTCAAGAAGATATGCTGTTCAAGGGAAATTAGTTGTGTATTCTAAGGAATTCCATGAAGGATAATTTGATTAAGGAGAAGCATAGTGGAGGACTAGCAAGAAATTTTAGGATAGACAAGGCATTAGCTTTGGTGAGTGAACATTATTTTTGGCCAAAAATATATAATGATGTTAGGAAGTGTGTTCAGAGTTGTAGAATATTTCAAGTAGCAAAAGGGAATAGTCAGAATATTGGACTGTATAAGCGTTTGACAATAGAAAAGAAACCTTGGGAAGATATAAGCATGGATTTCATATTGGGATTACCAAGAACATAGAGAGGATATGATTCTATAATTGTAGTTTTGGAAATTTTTTCCATGATGACATATTTCATTCCTTGCAAGAGACTAATGATGTTGAGCATTTTTTTGACCTATTTTTTAAAAACATCATGAGGTTGCATGGATTTACAAAGAGTATAGTTTCAGATAGGGACACCAAGTTCATTGGATACTTTTGGAGGACAAAGTGGAAGAAGATGAAGATAGACCTAAAGTTTAGTTTAGCATATCACTCACAAATATATGGAAAAATAAAGGTAGTAAATAGGAGTTTGGGTAACTTATTGACATGTTTATTTGGAGACAAGGTAGGAATTGTGATATAGTTCTATTGCAAGAAGAGTTTGCATGCAATAATTTAGTAAACTAGATTATGGGGACAACACCATTTGAGATTGTAATAGGAAGAGGAGTTGAAAAGCTAAGAGACATCAATACAAAGGGTAAGAGGAGTGGAGAAGCAGGGGAGTTTGTAGGATTCACGGAAACATTGCATAATTAGGTCCAAAAACACTTGGAGGACATGAACAATTAGTACAAGGAGAAGGGAGATGAGAAAATGAGGCATAAAGAATTTGTTGTTGGAGATGAAGTGATGGTATATCTCAGGAAGGAAAGGTTTCTAATAGGAACATAAAATAAGTTAAAAATGAGGAAGATTGGACCATTTAAGATTCTCAGGAAGTTTGATTCAGGAAATGCATATGAAATAGAGTTACTGGATACACTTGGTAATCAACTAATTTTAATGTTGAAGATATCTATGAGTACCATGAAGGACATTCAAGTGGAAGTAACAAAGAAGTTTACCTAAAAGAGTAGTTACCATATCAACTACCAGAGTAGATTGAGAAAATATTGGACACCAGAATTGGAAAGAGCACTAGGAAAAAAGAATACAAGTAGTACATGGTAAAGTGGAAAGGAAGACTAGTGGAGGATTCATCATGGATTTCTCCAGCCAAGGTTGACCACTTTGGTTTTCCTCTAGCCCCTGGAAAGTGAGTGACTCACTTTTCTTCCAACCCTGGGTGTTTGATGCAGGAGCATCCTTGGTTGTAAAGCAATCCTATATCAACCAAAAACATTTCTTTTCTTGTAGTTTAGTCTGTAGTTGTATCAACAGTATCTTCTATATTCTATCGTTGTATCATTTCTTAGCTAACTGAAAAACATATATAAGTTCTATAGGAGGTCATCTACAACATATCTAGATTTCAATCATATTAGCATTCATTTGCAAAAAGTTATCACTCTGAAAATTCACTGCCATTTCTCAGTTAGAGAATTTGGGGCCGACCTGGTCCAAGATTTAGTGTGCAAACCTATTTCAGAGTGTGTGGAGGTTAATGGAGAATCATACAAGCTTTTTAGGTCCCAGGGGAACTTTCTTAGAGATCCATATTTCATTTCATTTATTGATGGATTAGCTTTTCATGTTTGAGGCTGACGTACACGCTTGATCATTCATTCTAGTTGTAAACCCTTGAGGCCAACATAGACCATATTTGGAGTTGGAGATTCATATTTAAGATCACTTTGTAATCATTTGGAAATGAGTCAGTAAATTAATAAGGTAGACCATTAGTAGTAGTTCACAATTCTCAATCCAAACTTCTAGGTTGTGGAATGTAATAGGGCATTGTGTCAATAATCATATTTGTAAATGCCCTATTGGTAGGCCTACAAGCCCTAGATATTCTTCTTATAAGGAATATGATGCATGTAATATTTCCAATTGTTGATTCAATAAAGATCTATATTTGCTGAGTATTTCTTATGTTATTTTCCACCGTGTTGACTCTAAGTTGCATGGTTGGACAGTCCTTTTTAGACCCTCCATCCATGACTACACCACTTTATGTTCCATATTCTCTAGTGCCCACTTCTTATTTTCTTACTCAAATCAAACAAGAATAATTTTCACACCACCCTACTCATCAAATGCACATATTTATAATTTTTTTGGTAGGTAGTTATCCAACCAACGTACCCATTAAAAAATATTACTTCATAATAATAAGGTTTTATTTATCCCATAATCAAATGATTCATATTTTTTTCACTTATAAAATGGCTATCATTTCTCTTCTTTTCTTATTTTTTACTCATAGGATTTACAACTGAATTACATCCTTTTAACTTCTTTACTGAAATATATTAATTTTATAGTTTATTTTTTAACATTCTTAAATATTTTTATCCATATAATGATTATTTTCACTTTTTTTTTTTTTCTTTTTAGGTAAAATTATTTATAACAATTATTAAAGTGATTGCTTAAATTAGCAATGAGAAATAAATAACCAAACTATGATAACACATGATTTATGTGGAAAAATCCTTTTGGAAAAAAAATCGATATGAAAAAAATGAACATATATTAATCTTCAAATATGAGATACATCCACACACTAACACTCTCTTCATTCTAGTAGCACTTTGGAAATACTTGTGTACTTGTAAAACAATCTCATAAAACTACTATCTCATACTTCCACTTTAAAGAGAAATGAGAGAGGAATACCACAAATAGTTTCACAAAACAATGTATCATGAAACCGTGGTAAAATAAAAAACTTTCACATAAAAAATGAAGAGGCTCTTCCAAGAATAGTAAATATAACTCTCAGTGAGTCATGAATAGCACAAATAACCTCCATACCAAGAATGCATGACATCTTTGACCTATCACTCCTCCATAATGGATCATAGCTCAAGGTAGGTGTCCAAAATTATCACCAAACCATATGAGAGTAACCAGCAGTATTCAAGATGCCCCTCTACTTAATCCTCACATCTAAATTGAGAAATTGATGCTTCATAATTGCCCCTGCAAAGTCCACTTCCATTCATAAATGTATATAACTAATGTCAAGATCCTTAAAAAATCTAAATTTTAAAATTATTTTTCAATTATATCCTTAAGTATCCAAGGAGACTTTCCAAGAATACTAGAAATGTATTTAAAAAAAAATACACAATAAATAACACCTTAATCATAACAATAGCTTTATTTTGAGGCTCCTCCCCTACTGCTCCACCAAGGCCTCATTTTGAGGCTCTACCACTTCTATCTTGCGTTATGCCTACCCAAACCTATTTCTGCTATCCGTGTTGAGGAAATTGAACCCCCTACTGTGGCCAATATCTCCCCGGCTGAGTCCAAAGGTACCATAAGGAAAGCCCCTCCGGTTACCACTGAAATTCATAAGCCTAAACTTGCTGCCAAAAAGTTTAAGGGGAGTGTAGGGATTGCCCAAACTAGTGTTGCGATTAGTCTCTATGAGCTTAATTCGGCCATTGCCAAGTTTGTTAGCAAACCTACCTCTAAAGAGAAAGTTAAGGACGAGGGGAAGGGTTTGAGGGAGCCTTTGGCCATGGACAACAAAGGAAAGAATGTTGTGGCTAGGGACTTTAAGGGGGATACCGTGGTCACTGCTATGGTGGAGATTGGTGGTGAAATCTCATCATTAGGAGGTCTGGTAGGTTGGCTAAAAATAACAAGAAAGTGTAGGTTAATGACATGGAAACAGATGAGGAGCAGTTTGACAACAAAGGTTGCAGGGATGAGGAGGAGTCTGGGGATAGTGAGGAGGAGTATGTTGGAGGGTCCCACACCATTTCAGATTTTAGCAAAGTGCATAAGGAGAACTCAGATTCCTAGTCCTCAGACCCTCTAGATGTGGAGCTAGTTAATATTGAGAAGACTGTGGATTATGGGGAGGAGCTTCATGTGTTGCAAGAAAGAATGAGAAAGATGGACAAGTAATTTAGTGGCTTGACACGTTTCACTGTCAAATTGGTTCACTGTGTTACCAACACCCTCTTTGTTGTGATGAAGGATGAATTGGACAAGCAGAATGCTACAGAAGGCCCGAAATGGGTTGGGGATGATGTCATTAATCTCCTTTCTTAGAACTGGGAAAATGCCAATTAATTTTTTGTTGTTGTTGTGTAGTATGTTTGTTGGCTGTTGGTCCGCTGTGTATGTTTTTTGGCTTAGTTATTAATGTTTTTTGGACTTGATCTTTTTTGGCCCTTGTGGCTCTCCGTGTAAAAGGTACAACACCCTGTAAATGTTGCTTACTGTATAAAAAGCAATCGCTTTATTTTTATTTAGATTTGAGATACATAAATACACATGAATAAATTAACTTAATTTTTATTGAGAAATTAACATTGTTTCCATGAACTAAATAAGATGATTATATTATGTTTTTATGCTTTTAGTATAAAATAAAATCTATTAATTTTGAATAATGTATTGCATGAAGGGTGAAATTTTGTTGAATAAAAGTTAAAATGTAATAAATGTATATTTAGTTTTTGATGTTTACTTCCATAAGCCATTCTAGAAATATTTATATTTGACGGTGACCTTTTCCTAATAAAGGTTTTTTGGTGATAGATGTAATGAAAATTCCTTTTATGATAAAAAGATATTGATTTTTTTTATCGAGGAAAAGAGTAAAATCTATGATAATAACTTTTAGAATATAATTTATGGGAAATATCGTTTGGAATCTCATAGAATGAATAAAGACATGCTATAGTACCATCTACATCAATTACAAATACATAAAAAACATGATTTTATACATGTATAATTTTACTTTTGCAAGTTGAAGAGGACAACCGAATGATGAAACCTAAATTTTATGGCTCTTAAAAAGATTGAAAAACTATGAATATTGACGATTGCATTTCATTGTTCATTGGAAAATATTAATAAAAAATATTTGATGGAAAGGTTCAATTGTTTAATTTAATCCTTGTAAACTAATATTTTTTAAAGGTTTTTAAATTTCTACCTTTAAGATGATGCTTTTGTCTTTTATAAATCTATCCAATTTAAATGGAGTTGTGAATGTGTATGTTTGAGCACATGTATGTGCATATATTTGTGTGTATGTATTAAGTGTTTTAGTCATTATGTTGATCTTTTTTGTATAGCTTATATTTCAAGTAATTTTTTTTCTTTTGAAAATAATTTACATGGGTAATATCACGATTTGCATTTTGAAGTTTAGTATTTTTCTTCATAATGTAGTCTAATTTGAAATTTTATTTTCAAGTGTTTCTCATTAGAAATTACTTTGTATTATATGAATTTATCAAACACATTTATTCTAACATAAGTTTGGAGCATGCAAGGAACACATTCATTTAACAAGGGGATTAATTTTTGATTTGATATTTAACTTGTACATAAGATTTCTTCATTACATCAATTGAAGTTATATAAGTTTTCATAACATATATTATCGATATAATCATGTTACATTTAAAAATATTTTGTAACTATAAACCTATAAGTCAAAATAAAATTACTTATTCCAACCAAGTGAGTTAAATTGATGTTTGTATAACCATATTCATTTAGTTCAATCCTTTTTAATCATAAAATATAATGTTTTTTAGATAGCATCAAAAGAAACAAGAAATTTTGAGTAGATCATCAAAATTTTACAAGGATTATAATAAAACAGTTTTAACCTTGTTGTTACTTTTTTAATACTACAAGGGACAAAAGCGCATACATTACATTTTTATTCCTTTGCATTACACCTATAGTTGGCACTATTGTAAATATGTAGTTGTAGTTGTAACAACCCCCATGTTTGTATTTTGTTGTGGTCTTTCCTTGATGGATTTTGATAACTGTATATTTTGTATTTACTCTATTCGTCCCTTCATTATTTTGTATTGACACCTGAGAGGTGTAATTCCATGACTGTTATGTTGGATTACATGTTTACATGCTACATGTTTATATGCTGTTATGTTGTTGACATGATTATTGTTCATGCTGTATTTCATGCTTACATGGCTAGATATTATGCTAGATATTATGCTTATATTTTTATGTATATATCATTGTCCTTGCTTTTGTATGATTATGGATAGGAAAAAGATGATATCATAACACTCGTAATCGAGAGGCTTATGATATTACGACTCTTTTTCCTAATGGTTGATGTTGCTTTAAATATATGATATATGATTCATGCACATGTACTTTAATGTTTGATTGGAGTGATGCAGGTACTGAGTATCGACTCCGCCTAAATTTATAGGCCTGAGCGTACTCTCATTCCCCGATGGTGGTTACTGGAGGTAGTCACAGGCCAATATCCCCTACCCTAGCTCACTGTACCCTGTTAGGGTAGTGCTTCCGTGTTGTTGTCTTCCATCCGGTTACCTAGCGGTAACTTCCGGAGCACCCTCCTCCCTTATGTGACTCCCCTGCTTGTCTCATTTGAGGTATTCGGTTTTGGTTTTCATTATTATTTCATGCGTATTTTATATGGCTTATTTTGTGATTTTAATTAGTTGTTCCTTTTGGGGAGCTTTAATGCATAATTTTATAAAATGCTTTATTCTCTTTTGTTGTTTTTGGGGGAAAAATATAAAAAGAAAAAGAGAGCTTTGTTTGAGGAGGATTTTATTTTTGGAGAAAAAGGAATGAAATTGCTATTTTTGGCATGGGAAAGAAACCCTATGACTTTGGTGATTGAGTTGTGAGATTGTGAAAGTTTTGGGAGAAGAAAATTGTGGGCAATAAATTATTGAATTCAGCCTCCCTGTTCTTGCTTATGGTCAGATTTTGGAGTTTGGTTGTGCCTTCTCCATTTCAGTTTTGGGGCAATTCAAGGTAATTTTCTGTGGTCTTTCATTGATGCTTGGGTGGTAAATTTTCTTTCTTAACTGGGTTATTACTGTCCCTTGAAAATTGAGGAATTTCTTTATGTCTTTGCTTGGTATTGCTTGGAGTTGGATGTTAGTTTGTTTTAATTGGTTATTGTTGTTGTGTGGGGGTTTTGTGTGACTGAATTTGTAGATCTCTAGCAACTTGAAATGAGTTTATGAAAGAAATTTGTTTTGGGTTCTTTCTGATTGTTTTTTCTTTTGCTCAATTTGTATGAAAACTGTGTTTTCAATTGCTGCTCGTTACTCTCTTGATAAAAATGAAAATTGAGGGTGGATTTCATGTTGGAATGCCAATACCTCAACTGGGTATTGGTAGATTTGAAATCTGGGCACTTTTAATTTTCTATTTTTTTGTTTGCCTAATTTGAAACAAGACATTTTTTTGTACAACACTTCATTTTTAGCCCTAGACTCAAAAATCGAAGGTGTATTTTTACTTGAAACGTCCAAATTCGAACTGGGTTGGGCTTAGATTCGTGATCCGAGCACTTTGAATTTTCACATGTTTTCTATGCCTTCTTCTCTTATTGATTTGCAGCCATTAAATGTGTGTGTTACAACAGTGTTAGTTGGTTGCCTTTAATTGGTTTATTTGACATAAATTTTATGGTCTTTCCTTCATTTCATGTATTGTTTGGTTTCCTCATTTGGTTAAATGAGATGAGCATAGGTCTAGGTAATAGAGTGGTCATATGGAGTGGCTCTCTATGGGCCCGAGGCCCGCAAGTGGCTGCCAGGGGAACTAGTAACAGAATTAGAGTAAACAAGTGATAACTAAATAAAATTAATGGGGTTAAACACTAATAAGATAATGATTCTTCGTGCATGGCCTTGAACGCTTGTAAAGGCTAAGGATAAACTCGAGAAGGCTCATCCGTCTGCGGGGCATGGATTTGGGCATGATTGAGTCTCCTCGTCCCTATGAGAGGTGTACTTGATTCCATGTGGTGCCATCCCTTCGAGCACGCATGATGACACTCCATCTGATATGCACTCTATTATCTAGCCCTTGGTAGATGTGAGTAGTACCCGTCATGATATTGGATGAGCATTTTTTGTGGTGACTTTGATTATGTGCATTGCCTTCCATGATTGCTTCGTGATTGATGTGAGTGTTGGCCTTACCTTTCCATTGTCTTTCCACCTCTGTTTGGGCCTTGTGACTATCTTCGAGCATGGTGGGGTGGCCTCTTTTGAGTCCACATGGTAGGGAGGCGTTGCCACCGCCATTAGGGACCGGTGTACAGGTTATTGGAGCACCATTGGAGTCATCCCCTCTTCCGTATTTACTTTTCTAATGATGTATTTTATTCATGTATATGCCATTGTACTCAAACTCATTTCTTTATGCTCATTGTACTCACTTAAGAGTGAAAGAAATCATAAATTTAATAAGATATGTGATGTTTATGTTTGGCTTTCGGGTTCCGGTGTTGGTATCAGAATCACATGTTCAATGATATTTTTTTTATGAATTCATTCTTATTTCATGTAAAATTAAATCTATAGATGTATTTTCTTTCTTTATGTTTCATGTTGTTAAGTTTTTGGTGCATTACAGCCCGCTCTTTTGATCCGTGTAGTTGTTGCCATAGTTCCGGAGCAGCACTGCAAGTTCCGAAGCAGCGCTATTAAGTTCTAGAGCAGTGCTGCATGTTCCAGAGCAGTGCTGTAAGTTCCAGAGTAGTGCTGTTGAAGGTTCCAGAGCAGCGTTGTAAGTTTTGGAGTAGCACTGTTAAAGTTCTGGAGCAATGCTGCAAGTTCCAGAGCAGCGCTGTAGAAGTTCCGGAGCAGTGCTGTAAGTTTTGGAGCAACTCTACAAGTTCCGGAGCAACGCTGCTATGGTTCCAGAGCATTTTCCCCGGAGCTATTTTAATTGCTCTTGTCTGGTTTTTCTTTGGAGGGTAGATTAATTCTCTCCCTTAGGCTGCATTAGGCCATACTTGGCCTTGTATGTGGTCATTTTCTAAGGTATTGTAAACTTCTTTTATGTATGTTATCCTTTATGTTTAAAAAAAAATTTATCTTGTCCCTTTTGGCTCTTAACCTTCGAGGTTTAATTAGAGGGATGTTACATCTTGGTAGATTAATTCTCTCCCTTGGGCTGCATTAGGCCATACTTGGCCTTGTATGTGGTCATTTTTTAAGGTATTGTAAACTTCTTTTGTGTATGTTATCCTTTATGTTTAAATTTTTTTTTTATCTTGTTCCTTTTGGCTCTAAACCTTCGAGGTTTAATTAGAGGGATGTTACATCTGGTATCAGAGCCCATGTTCACACACTGGGAGCTTTGGTGTACTTGAGCCTTCTATGTTATGATGTGTTTGGTGTGTGCTTGTTATTTTATTTAATATTCTTGTTGTTATGCTTTCATGTCGTAGTTTGGAGAATAGGTCATCCTTGTGATGATCTATTTTGATGTGTTCCTTGTTTTGTTTTCAAAATGCCTCCTAGGGGTAGAGCCAAAGGAAGAGTTCAAGGTAGAGCCTCTGTTCCTCATTGTAGAACTTGGCTTAATGTTGATCAGGGTAATCAGGGTGAGCATCAGGGGGAACAACGTGCTGAGAACCAAGCTGAAGGGCTCGGGGGTGCTCAGGCTTTAGCTCTTTTGCAGTAGATTGTGGATCATTTAGGACCTCGTCAGGAGGTATCCCACGAGGAGGAGTCACGCCCTTCTCGTCAGGATTGTCGGGATGTTAGAGCCGAGTGGGAGTGTTCTCGTAGTCTGGGTCATTCGAGAGCAAATGTTGTGAGGGATAGGGTGGATGGAGACATGGTTGATGCTGGTCACATGAGGGACCTCCTTAGAGCCCATCTCCCTACTTTTGATGGTTCTAGTACAGGTACTGAGGTAGAGACTTGGTTGATCGATCTTGATCGATGCTTTGCTATGCATCCTTATAGTAGCAATACTAGAGCTTGGTGTGCCATTATGCACCTTAGAGGCTTTGCGTCTACATGGTGGAGAGTAGAGGAGTAGAAGCTTCACCTAGACATTGCTTTTGTTTCTTGGGGACTATTCTTAGAGAGGTTTCATGCACGATTTCTTTCTGACTTCTATTAGCAGAGACGTGCTGATGAGTTCCATGAGGTTCATCAATTAACTATGTCAGTAGATCAGTATGAGCACCTTTTCTTTGAGCTTGAGCAGTATGCTAGCATCTCAGATGATGAGTCGATGTTGGTGCAGCATTTCATTAGGGGCTTGAAAGCCCGTATTAGTGGGGGTGTTCGGGTGTTTGAGCTGAAGACCTTAGAGACCGCTGTGGAGAAGGTGAGGTTGATAGAAGAGAATTTGGTTAGAGGCTTTGGTGGTCAGGCAGGTGTTCAAGTTGGTAGTGCCCCTTGTTCAGGATCAATTACTCGGGGTACACAGCCTCAGGGAGCTGGACCGTTTAGATCTGGTCGACGACATAGGCATAGGCCTTCTCAGTCTCAACAGAGTGGGCAGAGTCCTGGTACTCCATATCCTAGGGATCATCCGCGTCATTGTTCTTGGAGTAGGCAGCAGAGTGGTCCAGTTTAGAGTTCTCAGAGTGCACAACAGAGTTCTAGGGGTGAAGGACCCCAACAGTCATGTGCACCATTTTTAGGTCGAGGTTTTGGTAGAGGTGGTTGTTTTGCTTGTGGGCAACATGGTCATATAGTTGTTCAGTGTCCTCAGAGATCAGTAGCTGGAGGTAGTTAGAGATAGGCTACTTCAGAGCCTATAGTAGGTGATACTGGCAAATCTCATAGAGTTTTTGCGGCAGTGGATAACCGCCAAGCTGAGCATTAGGGCACCATGGTCGAGTATTCAGGTGCATTATGTGGGATTACCACATCTATTTTGTTTGATTTAGGTGCTTCAAATTCTTTTATTTCTCCTTCTCTTGTAGAGCATTGTGGACTTGTGGTGGCAAGGCAAGATGTTGGTTGGCAGGTTGAGTTAGCCACTAGAGCCAAGGTGGCTATAGATTCCCTTGTTTGTGGTTGTGTGTTGGATTTGGGCACCTTCACTACCACAGTGGATCTTCGTGTGTTTCCTCTGGGATCCTACTTAATTGTTTTAGGCATGGATTGGTTGGAGACACACCAAGCCAGTATAGATTGTCAGCGTAAGTGAGTTCGGTATGTAGACGATGTTGGGAAGAGTGTTGAGTTAGTTGGGGTCCAAAGACCCATTTCTCTTTGTGTGATTTCAGCCATGCAGCTGAAGTGTGCCATGCGGCAAGGTTGTTAGATGCTCGCTATTTCGGTTAGTGATCTTGCTGAGGGTGGGATTCAGGAGGTATCTCTTGACGACGATCCTCTTCTTCAGGAGTTTGCGGATGTCTTTCTGAGTGCTATTCCAGGTATGCCATCTAAGCATGACATAGACTTCCATATTGATCTCATTCCTAGAGTGGAGCCTATCTCTTGGGAACCGTATCATACGACTACTCAGGAGTTGAGTGAGTTGCGGTTGCAGTTAGAGGAGTTACTAGAGAAGGGTTTCATTCGTCCCAGTGTATCCCCTTGGGGAGCACCTGTCATCTTTGTGAAGAAGGATGGATCTCTTCACTTGTGCATTGATTATCGCCAGTTAAACAAAGTGACGGTGAAGAATCATTACCGGTTGCCTCAGATAGATGATTTGTTTGATCAGATGAGGGGAGCCAAGGTGTTCTCCAAGATAGCTATGAAATCAGGATACCATCAACTTTGCATTCATGAGGCGGACATTCATCGGACAACATTTCATACATGCTATGGGCATTATGAGTTCACGGTTGTCCCTTTCGGATTGACCAATGCTCCATTAGTTTTCATGAGTTTGATGAATGGGGTGTTTTAGACCTATCTTGACCAATTTTTTCTCATGTTCCTCGATGATATTTTGATTTATTTGAGGACTATGGAGGAGCATGAAGGCCATTTGCAGCAAGTGTTGCAGTGCTTGCAAGATAATCAGTTGTTTGGAAATTTGACCAAGTGTGAGTTCTTCCAGACTAAGGTGAGATATTTGGGTCATATCATCTCAGGAGAGGGTATCGCTGTGGATCCTTCTAAGATTCAGGCCATTGTGGATTGGCCAACACTGACGGATGTGGCTGAGGTTTACAGTTTCATGGGATTGGCAGGCTACTACTGCCGATTTGTGAGAGATTTCTCTCGGGTAGCCCATCCCATCACCTCTCTTCAGTGGAAAGGAAAGAAGTTTGTGTGGTTAGATCAGTGTGAGTTAGCTTTTCAGGCTCTTAAGGAGGAGCTGACTAGTGCACCCATCCTTGTAGTGCCAGATCCTATAGGTGATTTCGTAGTGTGCACTGATGCTTCATTGGAAGGTGTGGGGGCAGTTCTTATGCAGGAGGGATGAGTGATTGCATATGAGTCCTGTAAGCTCAAAGATCATGAGTTGAACTACCCCACCCATGATTTGGAGTTAGCGGCTGTCGTCCATGCACTTGTGCGTTGGAGACATTTCCTCTTGGGACATTAGTTTGAGTTACATAGTGATCATCATAGTTTACAGTATATCTTCACTTAGCCAAATCTAAATGCTTGGCAACGTCGTTGGATGTAGTTCCTTTGTGAGTATGACTTCAAGGTTCTCTATATCCAGGGCAAGGAAAATGTTGTTGCAGATGCCTTGAGTAGGAGGAGACATGAGATCTCAGTTTTGTCCCTTGGAGTGTATTTGTAGAGCCGTATTTTGGAGTCACTTCCTCAAGATAGTTGTTATTAGGAGGTGAAAGCAAAAATTGAGTCTGGGAGAGTCCTTGAGGGAAGGTTTGTTGGTTTCTCTCTCGAGCTTGATGGATTGTTGCAGCATCTTGGTCGCATTATTGTTCCAGATTATGGTGATCTTCATTCATTGGTTTTGTCAGAGGCCCATTGTGTACCCTATTTAGCTCATCCGGGTGTTACGAAGATGCATGCTGATCTTAAATAGTTGTATCATTGGGCAGGGTTGTGGCGTGATATTGCTGATTTTGTGGCTTGGTGTCTCGAGTGTCAGCGGGTGAAGGCAGAACATCAGCACCCAGCAGGACTATTGCAGCCTCACTCCATTCCTGGATGGAAGTGGGATACAATATCTCTTGATTTTATAGTGGGGCTACCTATGTCTTCGCGTCGTCATGATGCTATTATGGTTACAGTGGACAAGTTGTCCAAGGTGGCACACTTCTCACCCATAAGGTCTTCGTACACTACAACATCCGTAGCTCGAGTGTTTATGGAGGATATTGTGTGATTGCATGGTATTCCTTGTAGGATCATTTCTGATCATGATCCAGTGTTCACTTCAGCTTTGTGGACTTCTCTCCAACATGCCTTGGGAGCTCAGCTTAATTTTAGCTCTGCATTCCATGCCGAGACTGACAGACAGACGGAGCGGGTTAATCAGGTTTTAGAGGATATGCTTCGGATGTACGTTATGGATCAATAGTCTTGTTGGGAGGACTACTTGTACTTGGTTGAGTTTGCTTATAATAATGGGTACCACAGTTCTCTTGGTATTCCCCCTTCCAGGCCTTGTATGGTAGGTTGTGCCAGACACCTTTGAGTTGGGATCGCTTAGAGGACCGAGTTCTTTTGGGTCCAAAGATGCTTCAGGATATGGAGCAGCAGGTAGTGCGGATTAGAGAGCAGTTGGATACAGCTCAGGATCGACAGAGGAAGTATGCCGATGCCCATAGGTTGGACCGCCACTTTTCAGTGGGTGACCATGTGTTTTTGAGAGTTTGTCCGCGGAAGAGCCCCATCCGTTATGGGAAAGGTCCAAAGTTGGCACCTTGTTTTGTTGGACCTTTTGAAATCCTTGAGAGGATTGGTCCAGTCGCCTATCGCCTTACGCTACTACCAAGTCTATCACGTATCCATGATGTTTTCCATGTTTCTGTGCTTAGACAGTATATTCCTGATTTGACCCATGTTCTTGATTGGACTGCTTTGCAGGTCAAGGTAGACAGGGAACTTTCTTTGGAGCCCGTACGAATCCTGCAACATCAGAGGTTGACCCTCAGGGGTCGGGACATAGAGTAGGTAAGGGTCCAATGGGATCCTGATGGTGAGTCCTCAACATCTTGGGAGGATGCGACGAGGATGAGAGACCGTTATCCTTATCTTTTTGCAGGTTTCCAGGAGTAAGCCTGGCCCTAGGGGGGACCTGATGTAACAACCCCCATTTTTGTATTTTGTTGTGGTCTTTCCTTAATGGACTCCGATAATTGTATATTTTGTATTTACTCTATTCGTCCCTTCATTATTTTGTATTGACACCTGAGAGGTGTAATTCCATGACTGTTATGTTGGATTACATGTTTATATGTTGTTATGTTGTTGACATGATTATTGTTCATGCTAGATTTCATTCTTACATGGCTAGATATTATGCTGGATTACATGCTTATATTTTTTATGTATACATCATTGTCCTTGCTTTTGTATGATTATGGACAGGAAAAAGATGATATCATAACATGTAACTGAGAGGCTTATGATATTACGACTCTTTTTTCTTATGGTTGATGTTGCTTTAGATATATATGATATATGATTCATGCACATGTACTTTAACGTTTGATTGGAGTGATGCAGGTATTGAGTATCGACTCCGCCTAAATTTATAGGCCTGAGCGTACTCATTCCCCGATGGTGGTTACTGGAGGTAGTCACAGGTCAATATCCCCTACCCTAGCTCACTGTACCCTGTTAGGGCAGTGTTTCCATGTTGTTGTCTTCCATCTGGTTACCTAGCGGTAGCTTTTGGAGCACCCTCCTCCCTTATGTGACTCCCCCGCTTGTCTCATTTGAGGTACTCGATTTTGGTTTTCATTATTATTTCATGCGTATTTTATATGGCTTATTTTGTGATTTTCATTAGTTGTTCCTTTTGGGGGAGCTTTAATGCATAATTTTATAAAATGCTTTATTCTCTTTTGGTGTTTTTGGGGGAAAAATATAAAAAGAAAAAGAGAGCTTTGTTTGAGGAGGATTTTATTTTTGGAGAAAAAGGAATGAAATTGTTGTTTTTGGCATGGGAAAGAAACCCTATGACTTTGGTGATTGAGTTGTGAGATTGTGAAAGTTTTGGGAGAAGAAAATTGTGGGCAATAAATTATTGAATTCAACCTCCTTGTTCTTGCTTATGGTCGGATTTTGGAGTTTGGTTATGCCTTCTCCATTTTAGTTTTGGGGCAATTCGAGGTAATTTTCTGTGGTCTTTCATTGATGCTTGGCTGGTAAATTTTCTTTCTTAACTGGGTTATTACTGTCCCTTGAAAATTGAGGAATTTCTTTATGTCTTTGCTTGGTATTGCTTGGAGTTGGATGTTGGTTTTTTTTAATTGTCTGTTGCAGCGGTGGGGGGGTTTTGTGTGACTGAATTTGTAGATCTCTAGCAACTTGAAATGGGTTTATGAAAGAAATTTGTTTTGGGCTCTTTCTGATTGTTTTTTCTTTTGCTCAATTTGTATGAAAATTGTGTTTTCAAATGTTGCTCGTTACTCTCTTGATAAAAACAAAAATTGAGGGTGGATTTCATGTTGGAATGCCAATACCTCAACTGGGTTTTAGTAGATTTGAAATCTGGGCACTTTTAATTTTCTGTGTTTTTTGCTTGCCTAATTTGAAAAAAGATGCTTTTTTGTACAACACTTCATTTTTCGCCCTAGACTCAAAAATTGAAGGTGTAATTTGACTTGAAATGCCCAAATCCGAATTGGTTCAGGCTTAAATTCGTGATCTGGGCACTTTGAATTTTCACATGTTTTCTATGCCTTCTTCTCTTGTTGATTTGCAGCCATTAAATGTGCGTGTTACAGCAGTGTTAGTTGGTTTCCTTTAATTGGTTTCTTTGACAAAAATTTTATGGTCTTTCCTTCATTTCATGTATTGTTTGGTTTCGAGCATAGGTCTAGGTAATAGAGTGGTCATATGGAGTGGCTCTCTATGGGCCCGGGGCCCGCAAGTGGCTGCCAGGGGAACTAGTAGCAGAGTTAGAGTAAACAAGTGATAACTAAATAAAATTAATGAGGTAAAACACTAATAAGATAATGAGTCCTCGTGCATGGCCTTGAGCGTTTGTAAAGGCTAAGGATGCACTCGAGAAGGCCCATCCGTCTGCGGGGTGTTGAGTCATCTGTCTATGGGGCATGTATTCAGGCATGATTGAGTCTCCTCATCCCTATGAGAGGTGTACTTGATTCCATGTGGTGCCATCCCTTCGAGGACACATGATGACACTCCATCTGATATGCACTCTATTATCTAGCCTTTGGTAGACGTGAGTAGTACCTATCATGATATTGGATGAGCATTTCTTGTGGTGACTTTGATTGTGTGCATTGCCTTCCATGATTGCTTCGTGATTGATGTGAGTGTTGGCCTTACCTTTCCTTTGTCTTTCCACCTCTGTTTGGGCCTTATGACTATCTTCAAGCACGGTGGAGTGGCCTCTTTTGAGTCCACATGGTAGGGAGGCATTGCCACCGCCATTGGGGACCGGTGTACAGGTTATTGGAGCACCATTGGAGTCATCCCCTCTTCCGTATTTACTTTTCTGATGATGTATTTTATTCATGTATATGCCATTGTACTCAAACTTATTTCTTTATGCTCATTGTACTCACTTGAGAGTGAAAGAAATCATAAATTTAATGAGAAGATATGTGATGTTTATGTTTGGCTTTCGGGTTCCGGTGTTGGTATCGGAATCACATGTTCAATGATATTTCTTTTATGGCTTCATTCTTATTTCATGTAAAATTAAATCTATAGATGTATTTTCTTCCTTTATGTTTCAGGTTGTTAAGTTTCTGGTGCATTACAAGTTGCTCTTTTGATTCGTGTAGTTGCTGCCATAGTTCTGGAGCAGCATTGCAAGTTCCAGAGCAGCACTATTAAGTTCTGGAGCAGCGCTGCAAGTTCCGGAGCAGCGCTGTTAAAGTTCCGGAGTAGTGCTGCAAGTTACGGAGCAATGCTATAGAAGTTTCGGAGCAGCACTGTTAAAGTTCCAGAGTAGTGCTCCAAGTACCAGAGCAACGCTATAGAAGTTCTGGAGCAGCGCTGTAAGTTTCGAAGCAACTCTGCAAGTTCCAGAGCAATGCTGTTAAGGTTCCGGAGCAGCGTTGCTATGGTTCCGAAGCATTTCCCCTGGAGCTATCTTAATGTCTCTTGTCTAGTTTTTCTTTGGAGGGTAGATTAATTATCTCCCTTGGGCTGCATTAGGCCATACTTGGCCTTCTATGTGGTTGTTTTTTAAGGTATTGTAAACTTCTTTTGTGTATGCTATCCTTTATGTTTAAAAAATAAAAATTATCTTGTCCCTTTTGGCTCTTAACCTTTGAGGTTTAATTAGAGGGATGTTACAGTAGTACTTGAATTATCTTGTTTTTTGCACAAGCTAACCCTAACTCTAAAATTATCACCAAGAATAACGTTATCTACATTGCTTAGTAAAGACAAATAACTTCATCCTCCCTAGACCAGGCTATGAATGTGGTCCTATCCCTTGGATTAGGTCATGTTATAGGCTTGTCCTCTCATTTTAAATTTTGAATTTCTTGTTCCCAAGATCAATTTCTCTAAAATTTCTCTATTACATAATTGGCTCATGCATTAAATACCTCGAGTCGATTAGTATTTTTATCTTCTATTTATAAATAGTCTTAGGTATTTAGTTATTATAAAAAGGTAATTGGATCTCTCATAGTATATTTTATTTGATTTATAACATTATTTCAACACAACCTTAGTAAACGACATCTTAACCATTGCATCATTTTCTTTAAGTGTGTTCAAATTTGTATCATCAATAAAGGGGTTTGAAACACATCAATCAAATTGGCCATCTTCCCTCTATTTTATAAGAAGTCACATTGTGCTTTTAGCACAACCCCTTGTTCATAAATAGCTAACAAAGTTTCAAGATCAAAGAATAGAAATCCTATTAGTGAAGGACAAATATGCAACATGAAGATTGAATTGTATGGTAGAAAAGTATCCCTAGACTAGACTACAAGTGTTTCCTAATCATTTATGATCTGTATTTTCTTAAAAGTTCAATAATATGTGTCCACTTTCATGTTCCCAATTCCCATAATCAATTAGCTAAGAAAATCATGATTTATCAATGCAACAAAATCATTATTTATCAATGTAAAAAAATCACTGAAAATTAAACTTTCTTATTCTCTTTTCAATTTAACAATCCATTTCCATCTATTCTCCTGTAAATAGCGATTGATTATGCTTAAGAAATTTACATTCCACCTTGCTTGGGTGACTATTTTTGCATGAGGATTTATGAAAAATCCTAGGGTTATTTATGCCTACAATGCTATGAAAATACAATCTACAAACACAATGTGAAGCCTCTATTGAAAATGTATTTTTGTGTGCATAAAAAGGAGCTTGGTCTTAAATTGGTCGAAAAAGTTACATAGATTTTTCATGTTATATGTTTTCTTCTTTCTCATGTTTGTTGCCCTCTTGGTCCTCTAGTAAATAGCACCCTGCTATCAATAGTGTATAAGATGCAAGTGAAGAACATGATGAAAATGAAGTTTAAATGGGGATGTACATTGTCTCTTTTTATAAATGTTATTGTATACTTTTATTCCCTTTTTGTATTTCTGATTATGAAGATTTTGTTTCTCCTTCCTCTCTTATACTATATATAGATGTTGATCGACCATTTTATTCTATTGACTTCCTTCTTATATAATAACCTATTCTAAATTATTATAAGCTTAGACCTATGACCTTTTACTTAAAAAGACACACATTCCAATTCAATCTCAACATTGATAAAATAGTTCCAATTCCTATTTATTATGGGGTCATTTTAACCTAGAGAGACAAAGTCATAATGGGGACTAAGCTCTTATGGAGCATGGGTCGTATTGTCCAAGTTTCATCCTATGAACGAATCAATCAAAGCTAAAAATGTCTTTTTTCCATCTAAACAATGAATGGAAGCCAAAAGTGTCTATTTCAATTATCATAATGGACGGAAACAAAAGCAAAGATGAGAGGAATTTAGACTTTTATGCCTCCTTATCAATGTCGGTGCAATGCCATTGGAGGCCCAGCTTGAGCAGTGTCGCTTTTGCAATTGATGGAAAAGTATCTACAAGTTCGGTTTTATTATATTTCATTTTCATTAGTTTAACTTCTAGCATGAGTCTACAACAGAGATAAATAATTTAAGTAGTTGTTTATCTTTTAGTAAGAAAGAAGTAGAGGACGATTATAAAAAGAAAGCAAGAGAATGACCAAAAGATATGTGTAATGTGGTCTAGTATTTGATCAAGATAGGAGAATTTGAGTTTTTAAATTTCTTTTTTGGAGGGTGTTATATCAAATCCACATAATCATTTAGCAATTTGATATGAGAGCATAAGTCTTAGGCAAAAACCTTTTAAGTTGAGAGTCAAAGATTGAGGAACATCCATTCTATCAAAGTCATCTAAGGAGCGATCCCAACCTCATCTATCATATGGTGTTAAGGTCTTCCACTTAGCAAGACCTAATCCTTTGTGAACTCAATTAGGCTCGCTTCTTTTTTTGTGTTTGAGATTTATAATAGTTGCATTCTATCATATGGTGTCCCATCCCTTTTGGCATGGTCCCATTCATTTGGTTGTGATGCCATCCTTAGTTTGGAGAAATGTCTAGATTGCAGTCATGTCTATTGTAAACTTGCAACCTATTACATGTAACATAATTTGACTATCTAGACTAGGTGGTATCATGAGCACCTTTGGGGATTCACTAGGCCATTGTGTTCAAGTGTCTAGCTTTCCCCTTGCATCTTGATCAAACTCCACAAGTATATTTGATAACTTTGAATGGTTCCTTGGAAATATGTATATATGCCTAAGATGGTCAAATATAATACACAAATGTGTTTGTGGGTATAATAATAAAATTTCTTAGAACTATGGCTTTTACTTTGCTCTTAGCTATATGTATAAACTTTCTTATGTGTCATATAGATGCTTCTTCCTCTCTCTTGTGATTTTAATCCCTTAATTATTTATTTATTAAACATAATATGACCATTTATGTCCATGTGAACATAAGATAAGATTGACATACAAAGTGAAGTGGAAAAGTAGGAGCCAAATTAGAAAAATAAAAAACCTGATATTCAAAAGATAATACTATGAGCATAATAGTGTCTAAGATTGGAAACGAGGAGAAAAATAAATTTTGGTGTTATTATTCTTATAAACAAGGTGCTCAAAGTGAGTGATATTCATGAGAGGGAAAAGTGCAAAGTGTTGGAGTAATTAGAATAATCATCTAATGATTAATTCGTCTTTGTAGCATCACAAATTGTTGACCTTGACAATTTCACACTATGTTTGACTCCCCCTTAAGTGTTTGGACCTAATTATGCTTATTATTTTCCCATTTTGTTATCATTTTTGGAAAATCAAGATAAAATTGGGAATTAAATTTAATTATTTATTTAACGACAATTTAAAATTTAAAATAGGTTTGGTCTAGGGCATCATCACCTTTGACCACCCTATTTTGGCCCAATTTTTTATTTTTTATTGTCAACATTAATATGTTTGCAAATTTAAATTCATTTTTTCTTGAAATAATTATTGTGGGAAATGAAGAAATGCATATAGATGTCTTTTGGGCATGTACAGTATCATGATGGGCCAAAAAGTGGTAAAAGGAAAAAAATGTGTGTTTACTTTGCTAAAATCATGAAACACAAAGTTGAATTTTTTTATGGGACAAGTAAAATTTGATTTTGGTTTGGTAATACCAAACCAAAACAGATATCCTTTAGTAACGGATATCCGTTAATAATGGATATTTCAATTTTATGTATTCAAAACAGATACTTTCTATGTATGCAAGAATTATTCGCCCTCTCTACCTATCTCTCCCCTTTTCCCTTACTCTACCTCTATCTATATCTCTCCTCTCTCTCCCTCTCTAGCTAGCTCGCTCTCTTTCTCTTCCCCTCTATCTTTTCCAAGTTATCTCTCCCTCTGTCTGTCTATCTATCTATCTATCTATCTATCTATCTATCTATCTATCTCTATCTCTCCCTATCTCCCTCTATATGTATCACTCTCTCTTTCTATCTCTCTCTCTCTCTCTCTACTTCTCTTTGGATAATTGTTTTCTTAAAAGATCTAGTATACTATATGTAACCAAAATCAAGTGACTGCTAAATGCCTAATCCAAATCATCTAATATATATACAACTTATAAATACGTAGCTATCATAAAAATTTGCTTACTTATTATATATCTATATCAAATTTTTAGTTTACTATTTAATTAAATTTTAAAATGCATTGTTGAAGATACTGTATTTACTCACTAGACATATGAATTGAAAATTATACAAATCTAATTTTTGTCTCCAATCATGTGATTTTCTATTTGCATTAAGTACGAACATATATATATCTTAAATTTTTTATATAAATAAGCATAAAAAGACAAATAAAACATTATCACATAAAACAATGACTAACATGATAGTTGTATTTACTACTAGCACTTACATCTAAACGAGGTTCAAAGATTACGTCGATAAAAAACTATATGTATGTTAATATGTTAGAGAATATGTGTTTGTGCATGGATGTGTTGCAAATTCTAATTGCATATGGCTGAATTAAGCAATTAATAATAAGTATTAAATAATGAAACAAAACAAGTGCCACGTAGTGGCTATTACTTGCCTTTATAGTATTTTAGATTTAATAAAAATAAATGTAAGTTTTATTAATGTGAATAAAATTAAATGTTAGTTTTGTTAATTATAGTATTAACATAATCATTTAAAAATGCTATATTAATGTTAATTTTTATATAATGTAAATTGTAGAATAATGCATTTAAAAAAAAAAAAAAGACAGTTACATGCATTTAGTTATTAGTATTAATAATTATTAATCTTATCTTAATTATATTATATAAAACATAATTATATATTAAAATTTTAAATATTAAAAAGATATTATAAATATCAAACAAAATAAAAATAAAATCAAATGATAGTATAATATAATTTGAAGAAAAAAATGATAATTATTATATAAATATTAAATTCATCTAATAATTATGTTACATATTAATATGTGTAATGTAATATAAATTTATTATATTATATTAATTAATATTTATTGATTATATAACATATCAAAAATATTTATTGATTATATAATATAAATTTAAATAATAAATTTTTATTATTAAATAAAATATAAATAAAATGAACTCTTTGTATAATATAATTATAAGAAAAAGTTAAATAATAATTATTTAAATATAGATTTTATATAATAGTTTTGTTAAATAAAAATATATATAATATAATTTATGTGAAATATTAAAAAAAATCATTAATTCTCATTAAAATTATCTGTAATAATAACAATATATGAATTTAAATATTTATTTTTTATTATTACTATTATTATTTAATTTATCTTTAATTTATTTGTTGATGTTCTTGAATCCTGTAGAAATAGATATTTGAATATAAACATCTCAAAATATTATAAACCGCTGGCCTGCAATTCTATTTTACCGGCATGGATATGGATTACCTGCTGGTAAATTCATACTCGTGCAAATTACGAAGCTGGAAGGAAAAGCTTAAATTAATAGTATTGATGTTGATGTGGTCAAGCATCTTATGCAGTCCGATACGTAGGAGTGACTGATGGGCCAGATTTTTGATCTACATCTGTCATTTGGAATGTGCTTTAAATTCACGGTAAGAAAGAAGGCGTGCATTGCAGTTCGCTGGTAGAGAAGAGGATGACCCTCAGATACAAATCAATATCATAAACGGAATATTTGCATCATTTTCAGTCATCCTTTTGGTGTATCAATAGGCAATCTTTCATAAGTCTATTTACTAATAATAGGCAAAATAATAGTTTTGTTTAAAGACAAAATAATAGTTCAATTTATTTAAAATATAGCTAAAATAATAGTTCATTTCACTTTTCCTTGTGTATGAAAAGTTCCTTCCAAATTCTTAAAAACACTACAAATCTGCTAAATTAGAGATTTTTGTCCCTAACTAAACAATGGCAATATCAAACTGAAGCGAGAAAAAGGGCGAGGTACTATAGAGTACCGTCATTATTGTTTTATTCCTTGCTGCCGAAGCTGAGGTCGAACTCAGGTGGCTCAATTGATAGTTCAAAATGCCTACCAACACGCTAAAGAGGACCAGCCAATGCTTTTGTAATTTGTGATCTATCTAAATTGACAAAGGTCATTATGTCCAAATTCGTGATTGTTTGATGAATTGGGCATTAGAAGGGAGGATGGATTCGTGCTTGCTCTGCTACCTCTGCATCACATTACAAGTTTTCTTTCATTGAAGAAGCAAAGCCACCACTCGAAATGGCGGAAGAAGAAGTACCGTCTTCCTCAGCCTTGACATTGTTTTGCTTCTTCATACAGAGCACAAAGAAGCCACAGTTGTTAGTACAGAGGATGGATCCATCGCTGCCCTCTTTCTTCTGCAATTGGGAATTGACAAAACTGGCCATTCCTGCTGTATAATTTTTACTCTTCTTCGCTCTCACAGGTAGTCACGAAGACGGTACACCACGCCGCCAAGTAAAATGTATGGGATACTAGAGAGTACCCGCCTCACGCTTTTATCACAACTCATTTCTCTTGGCCGAGTTCGAACTCATGGGCGCGATTACTCACTTTACAGTCCACCAATACGCTCACAGACCAGCCAACGAAATGTATTGAACAAAAGTATAAAGGTACATATGTAGGGTTATTCTCCCAACTAATTTATGTTTTTAAATTTATTGGCAATCTATTCTTACCAGAATAAAAAGAAAACTGACCTATTGGATCATTAAACCCCTTTCTTGGCAATGAAATTTAAGTTTGTTCTAAGATTGTGTCCACTTGTGTTTATTATTCCTCATGTTGGGCTCGTTCTAAGGCCTCATGTATGAAATTGGACAAGATTCTTCATAATTTTCTTTGGGCCTCTTCCAAAAATTACAAGAAATTTCATAGGATGGCTTGAGAGTTCTACTACCTCCCCTGAGATTCTAGAGGTTTGTGGTTTTAATCCACCAAGTGCTAGGATTTGGCTCTTTGCACTAAGTAGATCATTTGTGCCCTTCAAGGAAATGAAGCTTGGAAGATACTTGTACGACATTGCATTGCCTCTAGCCATTCTTCTAGATGATCTATTTGGAAGGGGATTGGGATTCAAATCCAAGGAAGTTTGTGATAAAAAATATTTGGAGAGCTTGGGAAGCCATGAAGCCCTAGCTTCTTTAGAATGGTTCTTGATTCCATGGCGGGCTTTCCATCAACCAACACAATATCTAGTGGTCTCCTATTTTGTAAGATTATGATTGCTCATTGGTAAGGCTACCTTGGGTGCGTGCCTTGCTATTTCACAAGATGTTGTTTTTATATGATCAAATTTAATAGCACAAAAATTTAATTCAAATTCAACACAAGAACACAATAGATACCCTGGGAAAACCCTCCACTTGAGGGAGAAAAACCCAACAACAATATATCACTTAAATATATTGAAAAAAAACAAAGAATGTCTCCTTTACAATGAGCCGATTGAAAGGCCAATAAGAAGCATCACAAACTAATGCAAACTCAAATGTAACTTAGATAAAACTAGGTGTATATCGCTGATTAGAACTCAGCCTACAAAATGCTCTTCTACAAAATTCGCTATCTCCTCTAGATGATTCACACTTTAACTCCAAAGAATAATATCAAACTTGAGTGAAATAGATGACGGTGACATGGAAATGCACTGAATATAAATACAAGTGGAAGTGAAGGGACGCATCCCTTGATCATCAAGTCGGCCTCCAACAAAGAAATATAATCTTTAACTAATCACGTCTTTCCATGAGGTCAGCCATGCATAAGATAATTATATATTTTTCCTCTTAATGAAATCACATTCATTAACATATATGAAGTCAGCCTAGGAGAGATCTCATCACTTCATTAAATCGTGCCATTTCAAATATGTAATCTCACAATTCAAATAGCCATTAAGGCTAACATTTGAATTACCTTCAAGGAGATAAAGCACGCTAGAAGTAGCAGCCTAATGCTGCTTTATAACATCAACGCTAGGGATGATACTTCTAGCATCACAAGACATATCACCTCATCGTGATGTCTACCACAATGGCTACAACCATATGTGGAAAAGAAAGATATCACCTCATCGTGATATCAGATATCACCTCAACATGATATCAACCATAATGGCTACAACCATGTATGGTATGTACAAGTGTTCATCAATTGCATGATGTTGTCACCTCAACATGACTTTCACCATGGCTCTCCCAGAGGGTGAAACAAAAGTACAAGAAAATCATCATGGACTCTCTCACGTGATGTTGTCATTGAGTCACACACATGACATCCACCATGGCTCTCCCAGAGGGTGGAACAAGGGCTTTCACCTCAAACTTCTCTTGCAAAGAAGAATGCATTAATAAGGGATTTCACCTTGAACTTCTCTCACAGAGAAGAACTCATTAAAGAGGATCATTGATATTGAGACTCCTTCTCAGTTAGGGTTGTATTCTCCAACATACCAACCTTATCCTGGAGAGAGGCTTGGTGAGAATGTTTACCGTATGCTCATTAGTGCTGATATACCTCAACTGTATAGCTTTCCTCAATACCATATCTTTGATATAATGGTATTTGATCTCAACATGCTTGGTTCTATCATGAAACACAAGATTGATAAAAAGCTTCACACAACTTTGGTTATCACAATGAATGATAGTAGGCTCCATTGATTGTCCAAATCAATCCTGCAAGGAGCTTATGAAGACACATTGCTTCTTGAGCTACCACACAAGCTGCAATATACTCTGCCTTTGCTATACTCAATGCTACAAATGAATGCTTCCTGCTGCACTAGGAAATCATAGCAGATCCCAAACTGAAGCAACATCCAAAGGTGCTCTTTCGATCAATGACACACCCTACCCAATCAGAATCAGTATAGCCATGCAACTCCAGATCCACACCTGAAGAATATCTCATCCATATCCAACTATGCTATGCAAGTATCTCATGATATGTTTTTTTGAAACAAGATGTATCTGCCTTGGTTCACACATGAACTGACTAAGTGCACTCAATGCATATCAAATATCTGGTCTAGTGTTGACTAGATACATCAATGATCCAACCAAATGCCTGTACATCATGGAATCCACCAGATTTGAACTAGTTGCAGTCTCTTTCAACTTATTCAAGTTAATCTTCATAGAAGTAGACATGGATTTGCAATCCTTCATACAAAATACTTTTAGAATCATCTCATCTGGCTTCTGCCAAACATCTTTTTCAGGTTCAGTAGATTCCCTCTGAATCTTCAAGTACTTGCATCAATCTTCTGACCTCTTCATCCAAGATTTCTTGCAACGCTTACCTTAGAGAAATGTTTTCCCATGCACACCTCTGAGAGAGTTTAGGATTGTCCTCATCAGCCTCATCCTAGATCACTCTATTTTGAATAGGTTTGCAGAGCTACCAATGTCAAATCTAGATGACTGTCTTGAGCAATTATGATCTCAGCAGCTGAAGGGATCCTCTAAGGGTTTAGCAACTAGCCTTGCAATGCAGTAATCTTAACTTCTTCACAGTGAGTTACAAAACTCCCTCTTGATCCCTGCTTCAGAGATTGCAAAGAAGACTTCTAGAAGTGAACTCCCTCTAGCCAATAACTTAGTCCCATGATTGCAAGTTAGTGACTTCACGCTTGATCATTTCTTTGGTCGGCATGTCTTCCTCACAAGATGCCACAAGCTTTTCATCACTAAACGATCTCTCATCACCTTCTTGCTCCTAGAACTGTCTTGAAAGAATTTTTAGAGAGAGATTGCTAACAATTTATAATTATCCAAAGAAATATCAAGGCTAGAATCATACAAGGTTTACTATTTCAAGTTATAGCATCAATACATAAGAATTTATGAACAATATTAAAACATGAATAAATAAATCAACATAAAAGAGAAATATATCAAAAGATCAAAATGAAGGGATAAGGAAACTTATCTTTATTGAATTTGATATAACTCTTTCTTCCATCTTTTGCTCCTCTCAAGAGTGCTAAGCTCAACACAACAAAAGACAATCTGAACAACTATAGATTTCATGAATGCATTATGCAATTAGCATGTAGAACCAACTCTCTCCAAGAGTTCAAGGCTCTATCCTAGTTCATGCATTAGAGAATGATATCGATGTGACCAACTAATCACCATCGAAATTGCAATTCTCCTTTTATTTCAGAAATCTTCACAACCAACATGAAATAACTTGAAATAAATGAAATCTTCAAAGGATCTTATGCTAGTGAGCACAATTCAAGAGAAACCAATATCTCTTTTTACTAATTACAAGATCCAACTAAATGATATAACTCAACAAACAAATAATACTTATCTCTTTAAATATTTTGATGGATGCAAATACTGGACGTAGTAAGATATGCTGCTCTTGCGCACAGAGCAACACACAACCTTCACAGCTTAAATACAGGCCCATGGCAAGGTTAAATTTATAAATGGTGTTTGACAGTTCAAATTTACGATGCACTTCGTTTCCAACTACAATCCACCAGATTATGCAACATGCTTACTAGCAACACCCAAAGTGTTAGAGATGAATAAGGTCATCACTTATAACCTTTATCAGATTTGCACAATCCAGCAGACTGAGTTTCACATAAAAAATTATATAAAAAAAATACTTATCTCATTCTGCCTTTGAGACTCCTTTTGAATTTTGTGAATTGATAGGCCCTGAAATCGGATCTCACTTCTCAAGCTATCGACCTTTTCAAATATAACTTGATCACATTTGACTGTGAGTTCTTTAGTGCCAAGAATGATGAAGACTTCAATGAGATCACCTAGCAAGGAAGAGCCCCAACACATCCTACCAAGAAGGAATTTCACTGCCAGATATTTTTCTGATAGAATTCCTCACAAAGTCGAGTTTGCATAGATGGGAAGGATCAAAGAGAAATGAAAAAACTGATTAACACCAAGGTGATAGCCCAGTACAAGAGATCTCTGAAAATGCACATATTGGGTCCTAAATTCATAGATTTGATGAAGATCCTGATGCACAAAGTATTAGAGACATTCCGCAGATGCTACAATCCTAATAGGAGAGGATGTGACTGTAGGGAGAGTCGATTGTCCATGTTTCACAAAATATGACTTCTATATCACCACACAACAGACTTCAATGATCTAGAATAACAAACCACATGGCCCTAATGACATTTGAATATTTCTGCAACAGTGAGAGACAATAATAACATTTTATTCCTTGCAAGCATAATACTTATATGCCTCTTTTCATATTTTTTCCAGAACTCGAATGTCATACCTGAATTTTTTTATCAAGAAAACCCAACAATTTTTTTTTGAAACACATTAGTTAAAGTAATCATTCCATTATCAATGTGTCATGCTTGCATATAGAGTTGAGTCTAAACACAAATGTCACAATTCTCGAAAGAGTTTTAATGAAAGTCTTAAATTCAATATGTAATGACTTAATTATTTCTTCTTACAAAGTTGTTATAAGTAAAAGGGGAAGTGCAGATATTTTATTTACCCCTCTTAATAACATTAGCTATCTTTAACAAAAGTGATATCCATGTAGTTATTTGAATAACATTTATTTATATGCTCATATTAATTTACACTTTTTTTTTAATTAATATTCATTAATATAGTCATTATTATTAGTCTACCGTATTAATAGAAATTAAATCACAACGAACAATGGCTACTAACCATTTGAATCACGACACTTAAATATTAGCCAAAATTAATATCATCACCCTCTACTATATTATCATTCACTATTCCCGTAATTAATGTTTTATACTTAACATTAATAAAATTAGGTTATATCAATATTTAATATTACTAAAATAACTTATTCCTAACCATAGCATTTGTAATTTTCAATATAATATTAATAATAACATAATATCTTCATGATACCATTATATCTAATTTATAATCCATCACTTATATATCTATCTAATGTCTGAATTATAACTTAATATCAACACAAGTGGATAGCATTTATATGATTTGTATAATGCAAGTATAAAGTTAGATTTCTTTTTTATTTACATTAATGATCTTCAATATTTTTTTTTTTAATTCAAGGGGTAAATGCTTTTGACTGGAGCTATGAACCGGAATACAACCATTCAACAATACTGCCCCAATGGGGTTTGAACCTTGGTGGAAAGAACAACAATGCCACCTTTAAACCAACACACCATGCCAATACCGGCTAATGATCTTCAATATTCAATCTAATTGTAAGTAATATATATATTTCTTTAATAATAATAATAATAATAATAATAATGTGGTCAACAATAATATGATTGTCACCATTTATTCGATAATAGTATTTCCCACCAATAAACAATAATGCAATAACCACAATAACTTTAATATTGATAATATATGTTATTCAAATTTATTCTATTTTGTTTGACAACCAAATATCTGATCAAGCACTATAAATTAATCAATGTTAACTGTAGTTTTAATGTTCCATGATCCAATTCCATTAAATAAACATCACAATTGCAACATTTGTTATGGGACAATAGTATTTCCTAGTCGTTACTTAACACTAATATTCATACTATTGCTTGTTACCAAATTGAGATTTGTTAACATTATTGTTTAACAAATATCCAAAAATAAATAAAATTAATAATAATATTATTATTGGTCAATAACTAATATTAATAGTATCACTATGACTGATGGTACTAATATATTCAATCTCAAATTGACAATATTAATATCACTTTCATCATAACTAACAATATCATCATTTAGTCTTGCATTTACATAATGTTAATATGAATCTTCAATCTCATTTAGCATCAAATAATATCAGCACTATTATCATCCAATATTTCACCCAAATAATGACACCAATATATAGTCTCATATTTTTGTTAAAGTTATTAATAATTGGCAATTATTAACATTCTACTAATTTACTATCTTTATTAATTCAATAATATTATTACTCATTTAAAAAATAATAATTTCATTTAAATCATCTTACTAAATAAAAAAAAAGAATCATTAATAAATTAATATGAATTAACATCTTACCATATTTATTAATAAATTATTTAATATTAACATATTTTAACTTTATTTAGTAACTTTATTAAAGAAGTTAATAGAAGATTCAGTTTAGATTTTAGATTCCCAAGAATTCACATAATGGAAACTTCTTAATCTTAATTTCTTTATAAATAAAATGACCAACTTTATACCACAACTTCTTTTTGTCTTATTTGTATTCTCTTTTTCTTTCCACTTATCAAGAAAATACTTGGGGGTTTAGATAGGATTAAAAAAGTGCTAGCTTGTACTCATTTTATATGGCCACGTAAGGGAAAGTGGAGTCATGATAGGTTGGGATAGATTTAGTTATCATTTACTCCTCACGAGGAAAACAATACATGGAAATACGTTGGGCTATGTCATATTTGACTATTGGTAACAACACGTAAATATTTACCACACAAACCAAAAGCAATTACCTATGAATTCTTAAAACTTACCAATTGCATACTACGTTTTTTCATATCGGTTTTCATTTTAGTAGATATACTCTAAGATCCTCGTCGAACCTTATTTTCACACCGCAGTTCGTCAAATTGGAGGAGTGAAAGGGCAATACAGTGAGCATGAGTTTGGAGGAGCGAAAAGTGATACCCACGAGAAGAATTTGGAGGAACAGAAACCAATCGCAGCGGGAAAAGCCACAAAAGTCAGGCGTGAGACAGCCAAAAGAATGGTGGAAAATGATGAACAACAATGAAATCAACACTTTGCGATCCCAGCGGAGTAACCTCCCCTTAAAGATTTTATATCGTACAATATTATTTTTCCTTCGAGAGGATTATTATCTACTTTCACAATATTTATTTGGATGGTTGAGTGGTAAACACACCGCTCCTGTACGCTGGACCACTAAATACAGCATGGATGACCCGACAACCAGCTGACTAAGAAGCAAATGACAAGCAGAGGGAGACGTCTAGTTTACTCAATCTATCCATGCTAAATTTCCACGCCTTACTTTTCCACATGTACTTAAATCTAAGCAGATTCTAGAGAGACTTTCCAAGGAGAAAATCTATGGAACGTACTCACCCAAACATAGGTAATAAGATGAAACATCAATGCTGTGAGCATCTGGGTAGGTAGGAGTGATAGATTGTTTGGTGAATTCTGCGTTAGATGGCAGAAATAGCACTGTTCCAGAAATAATTTCCCTTCGGCCTGTGTAATATGATGGAGACGTTACAGACAGAGCCTGATGTCAATTCCAACCCAAATATGAATTATTATTGATGGAATTGGTTTCACATCAGCTAAGTCCTTACCTAATACCTGACCACAGACCATATCCCACAATTAATATACTTGTGGAGGTTAGTGCGCCTTGATGATGGTGTACTGTGTCAAGTTGAAGATGGACATTGTAAACTCCTACGAGGTATAGCTGCGGCCTTTGAGCAGATTTTGAAGCCAAAACCAATACAGGCTCATCGCCAAAATGCCTTTGCGAGCTACGTGAGTTGCCATAATCAAGCGGCTGTGTGTTGCATGCACACCCAAGCTCTCTACGAGATGTAAAGTGTCTGCTCCAAATGCAAATGCCTTCTGTTTAGTGTAATTAGTGAAGGTATAGCTCTGTCCCCATGCATCTTTAACTGGGACACCACACAACAATTGGAAGATGAGAGATAATAGCAAGCAAAGGACTATGGAGGTTATCACCAAGGGCTAGCACTTCACACGAAAACTAATGGAGTAGTATGAGAACTGCAGTGCGTGGGATTGAAACAATGGAGTGACCTCCATTTTAGTTTTATTTTTAAAAGAATCCTTCCTAATCATGCTTTGGGGAGTTAATCCTGCCTTCAAAGGCTACTGTCAAGATTCACATTTTGAAATCATTCTTTAAGGATGTTTCTGTTTCTGCAACGAGAACAATTCTACCTTTGTCTCTTTTACAAAATCAGTTTATTGTTCTTAACAATGATGAAGTGAACTATGCGAAATTTCCATATAAAGGTTTTCTGTTGCCTTTCATATCAACTGGATATAGTTCTGCATGTGTATCAGCGAGTTTTGTTTTATTATCTTTAGATCTTTTATTGGAGTGGGTGGATAACTATCTACATTCAGTTAGCACAAACAATAGCAAATAACTTTCATTTTTCCTCTTTTAGAAATATAAGATTTACATGCCAAGAAATAAGGTGTTTCGCTGTTTCATAACTCCCTCATACAACAATTATTAACTTACATTATTACCATAGCAGTAAGAAAACAAGTAATTTTTATGTCCATGCATACGGGCTGGCTCTTTTCCATTCTCTTTCATGTTACAACAAGAACATTGGCCTTCCATATTACAAGCATATTTAAAGAAATACAATGAAGGACACACCACTGATTAAGGCTTGCTCACCACTCTACCATAATGGCGTCATCGAGCCTTGTGGGCTCTAGCCATACCCCCGAGCAAGGTAGTCTTGTAGCTCCAAGATGTTGAATGGAGTCTCTTATATTTTAACATAGGAATGAGAACTAACATAGCGCTAATGTCATTCATATTGGTTCTCTACTCATTATTTTCAAACATGATCCATACAACATGCCACCTTATTGCAACAATTAAACAAGAAAAATGAAAGTAGGTAGAAACTTATCTTCTTCTTCTTCTTTTTTGATGAGGGAATTCAGCTCTCTATCCTTCTTCCTCTCCAAGCCAAGTCATCTTTGATCACTCTCTACCATCTCCATTAGAGTTCTCCAAAAGGAGAAGTGGGTAACACCCACTCCTTCCTCTCCAAAATATATAGGAGTTCAACTTGCAACTTTTGGGTGGGGAGTTGTGAAGTGTACTCGCCTCCATCAATGATTGTCTTTTCCTTATTAAGAGGAAACATGCACTTGGACAACCTATCCATATTTTCATCTCATCCTCTCCTCAAAACTCGTCACTCTCCATTATGAAGACTTTTTAGGAGTCAAATCATGCTCTTGGAGTCTTATCCATACCCAATTGACCCCTACCACTATGGTATAGACCCTAGGGGGTTTATTTTTGCATCCCAACCAAGAAAATTGACCAACTACCCTCTTTAAAGACCCACTAAAGGATCCATCCGAGTTTCACACTTGGATAAGGGTTTCCTAACCCCTAGCCCCATTTACACCCTCTTAGCACATAATTGATTATCCCTTTAATATCAACCCTCACCACCTTAATTTACCAACATATTAACTTTACTTATTTCTAAGCCCCAAAAGGGAGGTCAAATTCATGATCACAAGGAGATGTCTTTCCAATGTGTTCTCAATGGTCTTCCCCTCCCATATTGACACTCTTCATTTCCTGCACATTACCAATGAAACCATAAGCAACAATCATATATCACATAAATCTGATAGTAGAAATTAAACTTAATGGTACAACACTTTCATTTACAATTTCAACTCATATTCACAATTTACTAGCCCTAACTCCCTCATGATAGCATCAATAAGATGTCAGAATGACAAGCAAGAATATTGTCAAGTAATCACATTATTTATCATCCACAATACGTCTTACCATCTATTTGAGAAAACATAAAAAAATTTAGGGTTTTACTAATCACATGCACGGTGGGGTCTTACATCGAAGTTGATGAGAGCGCCAATGGTAGATTGGTCTCGAGGAGGAAGTAATTCTCAATGTCGAGGCTTGACATTTTTATCAAACAATTCAAAATGATGACATCTTATTGAACTAAGAGAGAGACTCCATTTTCAGAAGGAAGTAGTGATTTACTCTTAGGCCCTCAGATGCACCAGAATGAAGTACCACAACCTCTGAAGGCAACAACGCTCAAAGTCTGGATTGATGACTTCCTTCTCAGGTCTAACCTTGGCTATTCATCATTTAAGATGACTACAAATTCACTAACATTATTTCATAAATCTGATCGGATCCTTAGCTCGCTCTGATACCATGTTGTTTTTATATGATAAGATTTAATAGTACAAAAATTTAATTCAAATTCAACACAAGAAGACAACAGATACCCTGGGAAAACCCTCCACTTGAGGGAGAAAAACCCAGCAACAATATATCACTTATATATTGAAGAAAAAAAAAGAATGTCTCCTTTACAATGAGCCAATTGAAAGCCCAATAAGAAGCATCACAAACTGATGCAAACTCAAATGTAACTCAAATACAACCATGTGTATATCATTGATTAGAACTCAGCCTACAAATGCTCTTCTATAAAATTCACCATCTCCTCTAGATGATTCACACTTTAACTCCAAAGAATAATATCGAACTTGAGTGAAATAGATGATTGCAACATGGAAATGCACTGAATATAAATACAAGTGGGAGTGAAGGGATTCATCCCTTGATCATTAAGTCGGCCTCCAACAAAGAACTATAATTTTTAACTAATCATGTCTTTCCATGAGGTCAGCCATGCATAAGATAATTATATATTTTTCCTCTTAATGAAATCACATTCATTAACATATATGAAGTTGGACTAGGAGAGATCTCATCACTTCATTAAATCATGTCATTTCAAATATGTAATCTAACAATTCAAATAGCCGTTAAGGCTAACATTTGAATTGCCTTCAAGGAGACAAAGCACACTGGAAGTAGCAACCTGATGCTGCTTTATAACATCAACAGAAGAAATGAATCCAAAATTTGCAAGATCTCTTTTGCAAAGCCTCAATGAGTCTTTTGTCATTGGATGAGGCTAAATCTTAGTTTCACCTTTTTAATAAGAATTTTGAAACTTTTGGTACATTGATGGGGCTAGTTTCAATTGATATGGCTCACAAAATAGGTATTAATTCTTTCAATCCCTAGTGGAAAGATTGGAAGTGGGGTCCAAATAGTGATCTCTATAATTACAAGCTATGACATGGATACCTTTGGCTCTCTCCCCACATGTCCATGGTTCCCACTTTGTATCAATGGTGGCATTGTACAATCACTAGTCTGAATTTGGAAACACAAATTTTATACCATTTGGTTTACTATTTTGGAGCCCAAATTAGATCAGTTTCTTGGTTTATTATTTTCCAAGGCCTTCCTATTGGTTCCAATTTATCCCATTTGGGAGTTCTAGATCTGTGTTTCCCATTTTATGGGCATATAGAGTCTTTTAAGCATCTTTTTTGGTACTATCTCATAGCCTAGATTTTTTGGACTTAGATCTATGATTTTTCAAGCCCTTAGACCAAAATCTTTTTCATCTCACATGGTTCTTTGAGGGGATTGGATTTGCATCCCTCACAAATTCAGATAGATTTGGCATGATTTTAGGGTGGAGATTCTCTTTAGCATATAGAAAGACAAATATTTATCCATTTTTTCCAATTGTTATGTTGATCAAAATGTTTCACTTTTTTCTAAAGCTATGATATGTTTTAATGTTTTATTACAAATTTAGGTGCAAGAAAACAAAGTTGCACTTGAGGTGGCCCACTTGTAGGTGCTCCTCAACAACTAGGGTAATGTCCCTTGTGTGGTTGCCAAAGTTCCTTCGTCTCCCTCTTCCTCCTAGGGTTTCTCACATTCTCGCATGTGTTGTTGTGGAAGAAGTCTTTCTTCTTGAGGTACCTAGGAGACTCACTGCAATGCTTCTACGTTGATTACAAGAAGAGGCCATGGTCAATGGGGTTGTTTAGGATCTACTCCCTTGTGCTTTGCCTCCTTGCCACCTATGCTCGAGGAACCTATAGGAGGCTTATTGATGGTGCTTCTATTTGGTTGGATTCCAACAAGTTCCCTTGGTTGTCTATTGTTATTTTTCAATGCTGTGTTAATGAAGAAGAAGAAAAGTAAAAAGAAAAGGATGCTAATGGGTATGACCCTCTTGTGGACACTCCAAATCCTGCTAATGTATGGGGGAAATTAAGTGATTGGGATCCTCCCCCACCCCCCCCTCTGCTATTGCTTTATCCACTTAGCGACATTATAGTTGTTTATATATTTTTATTCTTTGGGCTTTAGCCCTATGTGGACTCTAGGGCTATGACATTTTTCCACACACATTTTTTTATGAATATGTTTAATATTATTTTATAAGTGATAATATATACATTTATTTATAAAGATATAAAATACATCATAAAATAAAAAAGAAATTAATTGAATCTAAATACTTCATTTGGTCTTCTAAAAGGAACATGTATCATTGCACAATCATTCTAGAGGCATTTGCATGACTAAAGAGTGTTTGTGATTTTTTTAATATTAAGGGATTGATCAAGGTATAATGTTGCCCTTGTGCCTCAATTTTATGACAACATGAAAAGGTATCTGAATACCATGATCCCATGTAGAGATCAAGAAACTTGGAAGAATTCAAGATATCTTGGGTGAGGTGAAGAAGAATAGTCTAGAGATTAGACATGTCAAGTTCACGATTGTAAGTCTAACCTTGACAGAGTCAATAGAGAATTCTAATTTCAAGGTGATCACCACTTTGATCTTGTCTACTCTTGATATTGAGGCATATCAAATCTAAATATTTTTCACTATTTGTGAATTCTTCATTTATCAAGGTAAGTACATTTATTTTCTATTAAAACTTTTCACATTTTAATTATCAACTCAATATTCAAATTTATCAACTTATTGGTAAGGAAATAAGTTTTTACAAATTTTTAGGATATTTCCTTGACTCACATGACAAGCAATGACATAAACTTACGACATTGAGATAAACTACCATGGGAGTAACTTTCCTCTACATTTGAGAGGGGAAACTCCCTCATGTGATAGGACTTTTGAGTAATTTTAACTTGAAAGTACAAAAAAAAAGAAAAAAGAAAACAAAGATAAAAATGAAAAATCGGGAGAAATTTAAGATATAATAAACATAGAGAACTATCTAAATTACTTGAGAACAAAATAAAAAATGAGAAAATGAAAAAAATATATGTAAAATTAAATAGAAAAATGGAGCTTAATTCCTAATACATCACAAATATGCTTAATAATTTCAAACATTTAACAAAAAAATTCATTGTAAAGAACAAGGATGAAAAAGTATTTTATATTAAACTTAAGAATAATATAAAATATATGAAAAAGAAGAGAGACATAAAGTTCTTAAAATATCCTTCTTATGTTTTTAAAAATGGGAAGAAAGTCTATACTTCTTTCGTCACTTGCAAATTTTGTGTAAATGTTAAAAATACAAAGAAATAACTAAGCTTTTATGAGTTAGGGATTTTTTAAATACATTTGAAAAGCAATAAAAAACTTTATATATTATAATATATCCACACTTCAATAAAATAATTTTGTATGATAATATTATGAAATAATAAATTATCTCAAACCTGAATTTATTATCTACTTGAGTTTTTTTAATGAGTGACTTTATTAAATGAGATATAAAAAATAAAGTATTTTAGAAATACTTTCCTTTCAAATTTCATAGTCACATTATTGGTTTCATTTGCAAGGTCTTAATAGTTGCATCATTTTATCAATCCCTATTTTGCAACTCTTCACATTCTAGTGATCTCAATATCATCCACATTATTAAAATTATGTGGATTTTTTATATTTCCAAACTCTTTTCCTAGTAACATCTTGTAACTTGTAGAAGCCATATATCATGTTTTAAACTTCTTGACTATACCCATGTGTCATGCAATTTTTCTCATTTAAAATATTTTCTATATGTTTCTTAAGCTCCTTCTCAAATTATGTGATATTTTCTATCAAATGTTTGCACTAGTCTCCCAATTTGATCCTAATTTTACCATTTTCCTTCAAAATATAAAACTTCTAATATCTTTTAATCTTGCACTACTCTTCTTCCCAACTGTCTTAGTGGCCATCAAAATCAATATAATTGTGATCTTTAGTGTGAGATGACTAACTTTGTTGGGATTCAATGTAGTTCTTTAACTATATAAATTTTGTTGATGTGATTCTAATCAATCTATGAACCATGGAGGTAACAAATATCGACATCTAGGACCACTCAATAATTATATCTACAATTATTTCTTTAAAATAATGTTCTTTTTCTCAAGAAAATGGAACTTGAGTGTTAGAGCTCACCAAATTTTTCCCAACTAAGAAATAGCCAACTATAATGATTATAAGAGAATTTCTCATTAAAACTAGACTATGAGATAGTTTATGATCTTTCCTTTGAGCATGGGTCCTCCACACAACACTTTGATAAATATCATATCTATACACTCCAAATGTGACTCACCATTATTGTATACAAATAGAAAAAATTATGCACATTCATTTTAATTGTATGGTTGATAGATCTATCCCACTCATGTGGAAAAATCAAATGATGCAATGGAGAATCTAGGGGAATATTCTCTCACAAGGAAGAGGTACTTGAATTATGGCAACAATATTAAGTTGAGTTATGGTGTGTAGTTATGAGTGGTAATTTTACATATAAGTTATTAAGTTCTCACTAGGTATTTTCAATGAAGATGTTTAGAAAAATAGGCCATATCTCAAAAATAGCTTCAAGATGAGCTAATTCAATGGATAGGAAGTGGTCCATTTCTTCTTGAATTATTTCCAATGTTTTTTCATATTCAACAAGCATCTAGTAGTTGTAAGAGTTAGCAAAAAATATATTAGCTAATTCAAAATGAATTCTACTCAATTTCTCCTCACTCTTGGACACATAGATTCGAAATTCCATATTGTTTCAAGAATGGGAACATACAAGTAGAGTCTCCTTTGATGCCTTGGTTTGTGTTTCCTTGGTTTGGTTTTCTCAAAAAAAAATTATACTTGATTTATAGGTTGTGGTTTGAACATTGAAACTAAGTCTAGAGTTTTCTTAGCTTGAATAAATGAAGTGTCTATGGTGTGCTTTTGTCTTTTACTTTTCAAAATTTGTATTTTTTTTATGTTTTTTAGAGTGTGCTTTAAAGTATAAAGGAAACTAAAATGATTATGAAAGAAAACTATTTTTTTGTGTGTTTGGATTACATGCATGAAAGAGGTCTATTTTATGCTAAAAATAATTAAAATATAAAAACAAAAATGGAAAAGCATAAAAATGAATTAAAATATCAAAACCAAAAAATGAAGAGTTCCTTTTGCTTTTACAAATTATGGTCCATTGTTTGTGCTCACTATTTTTTTGTTGATTGGCATGTTTGATTATTTGTCTATAATGAAAAAAATGTTAATTTGTTTCTTTTATTTTTGATTTGGTGTGATTGTTTTGAGATTTCCTAGAGTAAAATGATGCCATTGTTTATATTAATAGAATTTAAAAGAAAATCTAACATACCCAATAATTTTTTTTCTTCTCTATCCTATATAAGGCTCTGCAAGAAAATATAACAATCGTAGATAAAGGAAAATTAGTACACTAAAACTAACAACTAACTAATCTATGAATTGAACTATTATGTAAAGTAAAATTATGTAAATGAATGTGTCACCTCTAGGATATGCAATCCAAGATGTGAAGTAAATTCGTTGATGGAAAGTCGATCCTCATGAACCTAGTTGCCTCGTCTCTTTTCCTTTCTCTATTGCTAGTTCATTTTTGTGTTGATAGAAAATAGGCAATCAAGCACAAAGTAACCAATTAAGACATAAAAACAAGGCAGGTTTTTCTATGCAATCATTGAAATAAGAGTATTATAAGCTTTATGGGGTGATAATTCCATAGTTGTGCTAAAATTGAAGAGCCTAGAGGCTATCTAATCATTGAAAGATGGCGCAATCCTTCCCTAGTATTTTATCAAACCATGGGACCCTAGTATAAACTAAGAAGCGTAGTTTCAAGCCATAAGAGAAAGAAATTATTAAGAAGCAGCCTCATAAAGATTGGATAGATTTTTGTTTTCATCAAATTGGTGTAGGTGGTTGTTTTATTAACTAAATTTTTCCTTTTGCTGTCTTTTTGGTCATTATGCTGTATCTTTAAACATTGATGTAGCCAAAACAATTGTAAATCCACATCTACTTTAAATTTGAAAAAATGTGGTTTCATCATCCTCATTTTCTTCCTTTGCTATGTCAATGATGGGAAAGAGCTCCATTCATAAGAGGGTCAAGAATTTTTTAGCTAGCTCACAAGTTGAAATATATTAAAAAGAAGATCAAGCACTAGAATGTCCATGTTTTTAAAAATATATTTGAATAGAAAGAAAAAGTATTCAAGGAGTTATCAAATATTAATGATAAAATAATAGCTTAGGGGTTAGATGCTAATACTTTTGAACAAAAAAAGAAGTTGCAAGAAGAGTGGTCAGAGCTTGAGAAATATATCAGAGAAAAAAATCTAAGGAGTTATGGTTAAAAGAGGGAGATAGAAATACAAAGTTTTTTCATGCTTCAACTCAGATCAAAAAATCGTGAAACACCTTGTTCAAAATTCAGATTATTTCCACAAGAAAGGAAATAGTGAAGGAAGATGAAATTCAAGTAGAAGGAATTAACTTCTTCTCTACTCTCTTGTCTGCTCTTGAGAATAAGTCAAAAACATCAAATACAGATG